>VZRL01003026.1:0-53678 GCA_013397895.1 Origma solitaria
CCGGACAGAGCTGGACAGAGCTGCCCCTTGGCGTGTCCTGAGCCACATCCCATGCCCTCAGCCTCAACTAAAAGCCGCCTTCCTTTGCTAAAGTCATGTGGCTGTCAGGACCTCCTGCTCCAGGCACAGCTCCTGCCCCACGAGCTGCCCGGCTCCAGGAAATGTCACATTCCTTGGCCCCTCTAGGCCTGCCTGCGGTTCAGGCTGCTGGGGAGGTCAGGAGGGTCTGACACAGCTCCGGAGTTCCTGTTGTAGCAAACATATGTGCCAGGGGATATTCCTGTTAATTGACATCCTGCATCTCATCTTGTCTCCTCCCAGGGTTATTGAAAGATGCAGGAAACTCCAGACTCACCACCAGGACTGTGCAGCTGCGTTGTGAGGGAGTGATAAAGCCTCAGGTTTTGGGGTTTCTGTAACCCAGGGACTGTTCTGCTTGACTGAAGTGAGATCTGCCTGATCTTCTCTTTGTGTAGCACTCAGACACTTCGAGGAGGTTAAAAATTGTGGCATTATCATTCAGTGGCACAAACACAAAAAGAAGCTCTGATTTCTTCTGGATATTTTTATTTTGCTGTTGTTTGAGCCAATACTCCAAGGCCAGTTGGTCAGTGCCACTCTGGTGATTTTTCCCACTTTCATCTGACGTCATAGAGGCCTTTTTTTTCTGCTTGGTTAACTCTAACTTATGTTTTGGACAGATTTAATGATATCACCATTTCACTATATTATCCTATATAAGGAGAGCAATTTTTAAATGGAGCCTTTTATCCTCAGTGCTATTGCTCATCCCCGATTATTCATACCCAAACTTTGGTGTCTTTTGTTACTTTAATCAGTTTTTAACAATGGGAGGAAGGAGAAAGGCAAGAAAGAGAAAGGAAACAATGCCTGGCCCTGGCTCTAATGTGATACCTTTACATATGCTAAAATCCAGATAAATGCTCCTCTCCATTACCGGGTGAGCAGGGGACTCTGTGGCCACCGAGGCTATTTGGGGTGAGCAGGGGATAATTGGGGTGTGCAGGGGATATTTGGGGTGTGCAGGGGTCTCCGTGACCACTGCAGGTATTTGGGGTGAGCAGGGGGCTCTGTAAGCACCAGGGATATTTGGGCTGAGCAGGTGGCTCTGTCACCATCCCAGGTATTTGGGGTGAGCAGGGGATATTTGGGGTGTGCAGGGGGCTCTGTGACCACCGCGGGTATTTGGGGTGATTCCTGGGTCACAGGCCGGCAGTGGCCTTGGGACTGTGCTGTCCCCTCCTGCCCCAAGCACAGCCAGCCCAGGCAGGGACCCCCTCCAGCCCAGTTTGAGGAAGCTCCTGGAATGAGGTCCCAGCTCTCTGAGCACATTGTGCAGGTTTTTCCCGGATCCCGCTGGGTTTCTCTGGCAGCCCTTGGCCCTTGTCTCCTGCTCCCCTGAGCAGAGCCGGGCTGTACTGTCCCTTGGGTCCCCCAGGGGAAGGAAGGTGTCCATGGGGTCCCCCTTCCCTGCTCTCCCCAGGCTCTCCAGACCCAGCTGTCCCCCATTCCCCAGGGATGTCACTGCCCTACTCCCCAGGGATGTCACTCCTCTGTTCCCCAGGGATGTCACTGCCCCACTCCCTAGGGCTGTCACTGCCCTGCTCCCCAGGGCTGTCACTGCCCTGCTCCCCAGGGATGTCACTGCCCTGCTCCCCAGGGATGTCACTGCCCCATTCCCCAGGGCTGTCACTCCCCCGTTCCCCGGGGCTGTCACTCCCCCGTTCCCCAGGGCTGTCACTCCCCTGCCCAGCTCTGGGGTCTCCCCTGGGCTCTCCCTTTGGCCCTTTGGCCCGTGGAGGGCCCAGCTGGACCAGAGCAGCTGGGGCACATCTGGCCATGCTCCTGCTCAGGCAGCCCAGGTGACCTTCTCCACATGGAGGGCTGGAATGGGATGAGCTTTAAGGTCCTTCCCACTCAAAGCATTCCATGGTTCTGTGATCCTTCATCCCTTTCAGCACTCCCTGATGCTGCATAATCATCGGAGAGAAAAATCATGTCTTGCATGTATAAGAAAAAAAAATATACATCAGTAAAACCAGCCATTTCTAGCAGTTGTTTGTAAAATGTTCCCCATGGCAAGGTAAAATTTTGCCAAAGGTTTTTCCTTTCTTACTGCGACATGTTTGAAGTTAAAGACACAACTTCAGTTTCCTTTTACTCTCCCTGCTGCCTTGTTTTAATTTCAATGAGCTAAACTAATTTATTCAACCTGCCAAATGAGGGGCTGCTGGTTCTTGTTGTCATAATTGCAATGCATGCAGCAAGACATTTGATAAATTGCGTGTCATAGAATCCAGATCAATAAATATATATAAGTATGGGAAAAATTAAACTCAAGAAGGAAGTTCAGATGAATTAGGTTTATATCAAAGGCCACAGCAATACCTGCAGGCATCGAGGGAGCAACTTCAGCAACACATTAACTGAAACATTTTCATTGCAAAAAGCACCTTCACCAAAATAAAAGGATTTCCTGGTAATGTGCTGATTGTGTTAATTTTTAAACAGAATTCTGTTTCACTGAAATAAAGATGTCTTGTTACCTTTACTTCAAGTGTATAATTTCTCAGAGATCTGTCATATTAATTTGATGCTATTTAGTCTTAGATTTGATTATAATGTTTTGACAGATGTCAAATGTCATATGTCAAAGTTCTGTAACATTGATCCCACAGGAAACAGGAGCTTTTCATATCTGCATAGCTGAGGATTAAATATAAAACACCTCAGAATGAGGCTGGAAATCTCTCTCTGAGCGTTGGAACAGTCTGTCAGGAGGAAATGCCAGATTCCAGCCCCCAGTGCTTGGGAGCAGAGCCTGAGCTGTGTTAACGGTGAAAATCCGGATTACCTGGAAATGTGGAGTTCATTGGAATGTTGTGAGTAGCGAGTTGGCATCACAGTTTCCCAAGCACCCAAAGGAAGCTTCTTTCAGGTTGCTTTAGGAAAGGAGAGCACTGATTTAAAATGCAGAGTGGCACAGTTTGTCTCAGAGCAAATGGCAGGAGAATGCAGGAGTTTCGGTCCCTAAAGGTCCCTCTTTTCTCATTTCAGTGCTCCTAAAATTGGATTAAAGAGTGGTGCAGCTCTGGCTGGGGAGGTGCCCCGAGGGGTGGCCCAGGTGGCACCTTGTGCTTATCCCCAGGGCTGAGCTGCAGCCAAGCGTTCCCGGGCATTCCACAGGCTGTGAAACCAGAGATTTTGGTCATTTTAGGGGATTTTGAACCTCAATGAGCCAGTGTCAATTCCACCCAGTGTTCTGGACACAGAGCCTCCTGAGCTGGAGAGGACCCACGGGAATCACCAAATGGCACTGCTGGCCCTGCTCAGGCCAATGCCAAGGACCCATCCTGTGCCTTCTGGAGGACACCCCACTGCTGGGGCACCTCCTGGGAAAACCAGCAGGTTCAGTGGCGGATCAGCCTCAGACCAACCCCAGCCCCTGACCTGTGGGATGTCCCTCCTGTCCCCTCAGGTGTGTGCTGGGCAGCACCGCAGGCATTTGCCGTGTACACACCAGGCGGAAATGTTTAAAATACAGAAACATCAGCACGGCTGAGGCATGAACCAGCTGTAGTCTGAGGGAACAGAGCAGTAAACAGAGCCCCCCAGTCCCTGTGTCCCATGTTTGCTGTCCCCCTTTCCATAAGGCTGCTTCCTTTTCAGTGAGTTTCTTATTCAATTTATAACTTCTGTTGCTGCACTTTAATAGATTATTTTCTGTGTGGTGCTTTATTAAATGCTTTATAAAAATTCAGACAGATTAATCCTCTGAATTTTCCTTGCCTTGAAAGCCAGCTGTGCTATCGAGGCTTCCCCTGATAATACTGTGTTAATCCGGGGCCCAGTGTCCCCAGTGAGCCCCAGCCATGTCACCCAGGGCTCCTTTCTCCGGGTGGGAACCACAGCCAGCCATGCCCAGAGCTCTATGGTGCCCCGAGAGTTATCCTCTGCCCTCCCCTGCACCCGCTGCAGCACACAGGGAGCGATGGGAGCATCCCTTGGGCTGCCAGCATGGGAACAGCCCTTCCTGGGGCTGCAGGGAGGGACCCCAGAGCTCCTGAGGCTGCAGGGAGGGACCCCAGAGCTGCAGGGAGGGACCCCAGAGCACCTGGGGTTGCAGGGAGGGACCCCATAGCCCCCAGGCTGTAGGCTGGGTTTCCCTCAGAGCAGGCTGAGGCAGCAGCAGAGCACTGCTTTCTTTGGGTTGGAAGGGACCTTAGAAACCACCCAGTGCCACCCCTGCCATGGCAGGGACACCTCCCACTGTCCCAGGCTGCTCCAAGCCCCAATGTCCAGCCTGGCCTGGGACACTGCCAGGGATCCAGGGGCAGCCACAGCTGCTCTGGGAATTCTGTTCCAGGGCCTCCCCACCCTCCCAGGGAGGAATTTCTTACTAAAATCGAATTAAATCTCTCCTCTTTTAGTCTGAAGCCCTTAGCCCTTGTCCTGCCGTTCTCTGCCCATATAAAAAAGTCACTCCTCTTTTCCATAAGTGCCTTTAGGCACTGCAAGGGCCTCTGAGGCTTCCCCAGACCCTTCTCCCCAGGCCAAACACCCCAAAACCAACCCAACCCTTTTTTTACACAGATTGAGCTGAAGAAGTTGGATTTTTTATTTGCCATTTCTGTTACCTTCCTAAATAAACCCTTGGGAAAGCAACATGGACAGTGTCTGTTTAATGCCACTTTCCTTTTGACAATCTGATCTCTATAAAGGACTCAGGGCTCTCAGGAAATGGAGGAGATCAGGCTGGCTTGGCTAAATTCTGGTGCAGTGGTGGATGTTGGCACAGGGGATGAAAATGGGATGCTTGGAGGGTGGTGTGGAGTTAATTTATCACAAGATCTGTCCTCTGGAGACACAGGACACAGCCTTTAGTCTGCAGTTATTTTCTGCACTTCTGGAATACCCAGAATCTCTCAGATTTACAGCTCCAAAATCGCTGGGGCAGCCATTGTTGGGTGATTTTCCCAATAGCTGTGGGCTCCCATCACTGTTGGGAAGGGGAACCAGCCCTCTGCTGAGCTGCTTTCACATCCCACATGCACATGGATGAGCCAAAACGACACAGATTAGAGCTCCTCAGCCTCAGAAAGGGGGAAATCAGACCCTGAGAATGTGGCAGCAGCAAAACAGGCACCGAATCAGAGCCTGGGGTGGGGAGACATGGTTAGCAGGAGAAGGATGAAGGAGCCCAGCCCTGTGATCAGGGAACACATCAAAACAAACAGAGGGCTTTGCATTGGAGCTTGGGCAAACATCTGTCCCTGAGATCCACAAAGAGGAGCAGAACTCACTGCCAGGAGCTGCAGCAGGTGCCAAAGCTATAAACACAGAAAAATCCCTGCCCAGAGCAAACCCTGAGCAGCTGCTGTTCCCTGGGGCCTGGGGGGGCTCATCCTCGGGTTTTGGGGAGGGATGGCTCTGCACTGCCCCTGCTGCTGCCTTTGCCCCCCGGAGCCTCTCCAGGGACTGAGGGGCTTTGCTGCTGCCCTGTGGGACTGTGGACACTGTTGGGTATGGGACAGGACACAGGGAATGGCTCCCAGTGCCAGAGGGCAGGGATGGATGGGATATTGGGAATTGGGAATTGCTGTCTGGGAGGGTGGGGAGGGCTGGGCTGGAATTGCCAGAGCAGCTGTGGCTGCCCCTGGATCCCTGGCAGTGTCCCAGGCCAGGCTGGACATTGGGGCTTGGAGCAGCCTGGGACACTGGGAGGTGTCCCTGCCATGGCAGGGGTGGCACTGGGTGGGATTTAGGGTCCCTTTAACCCAAACCATTCCAGGATTCCGTGACTGTCTTTGTTCCCCTCCTTCCTGCAGCCCTACCACTGTGACACTCTGCAAAAGAGAACACCATGGGATGATTCCCAAACACTCGCATTTACAGATTTTTGCCAAAACACACTCCAGTTCTTGCTAATAATTGTCATTAATCTTGGAAAGCAGCTCGATACAGACCAGCAGTGGGCATGGTGCTGTTTAGTCAAAGCTTGGCTTTGAGCCTTGAAGTGTTTTCCAATCTTAATGATTCTGTGCCTTGATGATTCCATGGGCTGGAAAATGCCCGAGGAGAGAGGAGCAGCATCCTGTGCAACAAGCTCAGGGGGCTCAGCAATGAGCCTTGAAACACATGGCCTGGAAGGATATTTTGGAAATCCTTCCTTACATAACTGTGAGAAGAGCACTGATGTGGGGGATGTAATTCCAGCCTGATTCTGCACACTTTAAATATTTTCTGGCTCTCTTTGCAAAAGGAAACCTTTTTCCACCAGTCAGAGGCAGAGTATTTACCCAATATTTCACCTCTGCAGTAGGAGAAATGAGTTTCAGTTTCACAGAGAGAACAATGTACACAGAAATGTATAATCTTGCAAGAATTTCCAGTGTCGAGGGAGAATATTATTCCATATTCACAGTACCTTGAGATGTCACGAACTCGCCCAAACCCAGCAGTTGAGCTCAGTTGCTGCACTTTATCAAACACTTAAGGGAATTGTAATTATTTTCAGTGGGACTTGAACTTCAGGAATAACCCAAAGTGCTGCAAACACCCTGAGCAAGGCGACTGCTGCTCTGACACGTCCAAATAACCACGTGGGTTCTGGGGTTTCCCTCTTTTCCGCAGGTTTTGCATCTCCTTCCCGAGGTATCGCTGTGGGGTCAAGCTGAGTGCAGGGATAACCACATGATAAATGAATATACTCATGTAAACCCAAAAATAATCTCATCTCTTACAGAGCAAATATTTTCATGGCAAGAAAGGAAATAAAATATATATTTGTTATCCAACCCCAATATCACAAATCCTAACATGCCCAAAACAATTCTAATTTAATTATGCAAAAAGGCTCCTAACCTTAATAACAAATCATTATCTGAAGAAAATCTGAATTGGCTTTTGCACTGTCAAAATATGAATTTCTTTTCATAGCAAGCAAAATGCAACAAGGGGAAATGCAAAATGTGTCTGGTAAATTAAAAATCTGTTATTAGAACTTGCAGACAAGAGCTGGAAGAAGCCATGTAGTTAAAAAATATGTTTTCCTAGATGAATAAATACCGGTTTATCCTCTCCCTCTGTATTTCATGGTGCCCTTCTTCCCTCCTCCTCCCTCTTAGCTCCTTTCCCACTCAGCTTCTCACTACATAATTAACTTTTGGAGTTTAATTTTTCTCCTGGTTCTGGAAGAATGAGCTGTTCAGGACACAATTCACATTTTCTGCACTGTACAGGGACCATTTGGGAGAAAATCAGGCAGGATCAGTGTGTGAATCAGAGGCTCTACAGATGAAATTGCTGCTGCCTCGTCTTGCAAATCCCTCTTGGCTGTGGCCTGAGCACTTCAGAGTCAGAGCACTCTGTGACCTGTAATGGATTTATAGCCTGTCTGGGCAGCCTGGGGCTGCTGCTCTCATTTCCAGACAGGAGCTGGCAGAGGGACCTGCCAGAGCCACCTGCGGGAGCTGAGCCCGACCTGAGCCCTGCAAGGGGAGAGGGCAGGGAGGGGAGAGCCCCTGGAAAGGGGCAGGGAAGGGATGGGGTGGGAAGGGACCTTAGAAACCACCCAGTGCCAGCCCTGCCATGGCAGGGACACCTCCCACTGTCCCAGGCTGCTCCAAGCCCCAATGTCCAGCCTGGCCTGGGACACTGCCAGGGATCCAGGGGCAGCCACAGCTGCTCTGGCAATTCCAGCCCAGACCCTCCCCACCCTCCCAGGGAACAATTCCTAATTCCCAATATCCCATCTAAATTTNCCGGTGTCCTTCCCTTCTCCAGGGGAACATTCCCAGCTCTCCCAGCCTGGCTCCAGCCCTGGAGCAGCTCTGTGGCTTCTCTGGGCTCCCATATCCTGGGGAAGAGCCCACTCTGGGAGCAGCTCTGCCACACCAGGGGGACTGCAAAGGCAGGAAGGGCCACATTGGGCAGGGGAACTGGCGTTTATCCACAACCCAGCAAAGGGCACGGTTTGAGTGGCACAGCCATGGGAGAAGGGTCTCTGAGGGGCCACATCACCAGGGAGGGGCTTGAGGTGACCCCCCTGTCTGGGGAGGTCACTCTGCTGTCTGGGCACTGCTGGGAAGGGTTCCAGTGGAAGATTTTGGTGCTCTGCTGAGGAAGAGGTAAATCAAACACAACCTGTGAGAGCACTCAAAAACCACCTCAAAAAAAAAAGAAAGATAAGTCTGGAAAATGTCACCTATAAGGAGAGATTTGGAATGAAGAGTGTCAAGAGCTCCAAAGGACATGGCTAATGATCTTCAGCGGCATAAGAGGCAGACAAGGAACATGAAATCCTCAGTTTTCTGTGCTCATCACACCCTGGAGCAGCTCTGGGCCCTGAGCCGGAGGGTGCAGGGGTTTGCAGGGTACACTTGGAGGCTTTGAGACCTGCAGGTGCCCTGGCAGGGGCTGGACCCTAGAGAATTGCTCAGGGAATTGCTGCTTTGGGCACACACTGAGCTCCAATGGCTCAGAGCCACCTGCTGCAGTGGGAGGTGTCCCTGCCCTGGGCAGGGGGCTGGAACAGGGTGGGCTTTAAGGTCCCTTCAGCACAAACCATTCCGTGAGTCTGGGATCCTGCGGGTTTATCAATTCCAGCTGCTGCCACTGGGATAACAACAGGTAATGCACAACCATGTGCTTTAGGATGAACACATTTTCCATGGTGATCCCAAGGATTTCTAATCCTCAGCTCTCAGTGGTGGACTCACAGCTCTCCCGTGGGTATCACAATTTCTGTGATCCTGTCAAGGCACAGGAGTTTATAAAAATCCTTGAAATCTGTGATCTTCAGAGCACATTTTGGTGTGGGATTAGCAAGATGTCCCATCTCCACAGGAAAACAACCTGGAAGCTCCAGAGCATCCCTTTAAAACCCTGAGCCCTTTGCTGTGGCACTCAGGGTGGCTCTGGGGAGGCAGAGGAAGACTCTTGTGTGGGGAGGAAGATCAGACCTGACCAAGCTCTGATTGCTGCAGAAACAGCCGAGGTGGAGCCCCAAAGGAGGTTTCATTATTAGACCTATCTGTGCAGCAATTCCCTGAGCCCCAGGCTTCATTCCATGGTTGGCATTTCCAAACACTCTGTGAATGGCTCTTTAGTCTCTTCTGTCCAGCACACAGGGTGTGGATGATTGTGGGCTGCACAAAGCTCAATGAAAAATGCTCTTTCTGATGGGCAAATAATCCTGCAGATACAGGAAATGGCGGATTTATTTCCCTCTGGTATCTACACCTATACAGAGAATAAATCTGCATTTATTTGTGTGCATCCCTGGAGCCAGAGGTGCCTGTGTTGGCACTGGGAGCTCCCAGACTGAGGCAGAGCTTTGTGATGGGACTGCCCATGCCCAGGCTGGGATTAAAAACTCAATCTGGAAGCAGAATATTATTTTCTGCCTGGCTCTCTGCCAACACCTTTGTGTTTCTGGGGTGAAAGTACAAATTCTGACTCCATGGTGGTGCTTAATTTGGTGCTGATCCAGCCTGGGATGTCAGGGCTCCTATCTGCAAATCCTGGGGGAAAATGACAGAGCATGTGGCACTTGGCCGTAGTTTCACTTTTCCTGGAATAGACTGGGGTGTTATGGGAGAGAAGCGAAATTCTCTCCGGTGGTTCTGGCCCCACTGACTATGCTGGGCTGGCCACCTCAGGGGCACATCTGGAGAAGAAGCACATCTGGCAGGAGTGATCCCCAGATATTAAAAAAAATAATTAATTTAATGACAGTGCAATACACGAGATGGCATTTTCTTTTCCCAGTCTCCAAATCTTTTACACTCAGCACCTCAGAGCAGGGGCCTGGGGGAAGCAATTCACTGCAAGTTTTGAATTTATGGCCTCCTTGCAAACGAAGGGTGTTGAGTTTAAAGGTGTTTAACAGGAATTTTCTCCCTTCTGAGAGGAATCACGGAGAGGCACCTCCATGGCCAGTCCTCGGTGGGGGACAGAGCCACAGCCGTGTCTGACTGCAGAAGGAAAAGGACAGCCCCTGGTTCCAGGCTGGAAACCACAGCTGTTCCCACATGGAGGTCTCTGATCCATGCCTTTCTGCTCAGCTGAATTGAACAGAACACTTTCAAGCAGTTGGAATACATAATTTTTAATTGGAGAGTGCCCCGTGTAAAGATTATTTTCAGAAAAAAGTGAGGAACGCAATTAAATAAATTCAAATAAAAATTCTGTGCCAGGCCCCAGGGTCCTTTGATTTATTAATGTAACACCGCTCAGGCAGTGCCTGTGACTGAGCAGGGCTTTGTTGGAACAATTCCTTTTCACTGCTGGGCACCTCCTGGCTGTGCACAGACACACTCCAGGCCAGCCTGAGCTTGGTGTGGGTGCTTGGGACACAAACAGACCCCAAACACACCTCCCCTGGGAGTGAGGAAGGATGTCACAAGAAACCAAAGTCCTCTTCATTTGGTGAATACTTTAGTGAAGGGTTTCTTAGTAGCAAGATGAATTTACCCCTTTTTCCATTTCTTTTAAAACAAATAATTGAAAGTATTGCCAAACCCCTTTGTCATACATTATTTCATTTGCTTATTTATTTTCTGAAATTGAAGTGGGTGGCTGGAACAATTCAGGTGACTTGTAACGCTTTAGCTTTAGCTGAGCCGTGCCAAAATGCCATTGTTGAAATAAGAAAGCTTTCCAGGAGGACACAATAGGATGGATATTCCTGCCTGTGCAGGC
Source organism: Origma solitaria (assembly GCA_013397895.1). Taxonomy (NCBI): domain Eukaryota; kingdom Metazoa; phylum Chordata; class Aves; order Passeriformes; family Acanthizidae; genus Origma; species Origma solitaria. The sequence goes on from VZRL01003026.1 coordinate 10,726, forward strand.
AGCCCAGGCCATGAGGCAGAGTTCCCTGTGCCAGCCAGCGAGGAAAACATTTCCTAATCGCTGAACAAGAGGCTCTGAGTGTCTCTGCTGTCATAGCAATGATCCTCAGTGGGAGGCTCTGTGCAAAGTTTATTATCCAGCTCCTGTCCACATTGAAGTTGATGGCACTTATTGTGGTTGCCAGAAGCATCTCCTCTGTCCTTGGATGCATATCCTGTGTGCAATTTCCATTTGGATTTTTCCTGATACCAAGTTGTGGAGGAAAATGCATGAAATTATGACTCACATTAATTGGTAAAGAGTCTCAAATCAGTAATGCCTTTTATTTTTCAGGCGCTGGAGGTGGCTGGATGGGAGGTTATTGTGATTTTTTTTTTTTTTTTATTAAATCATGGCATTTAGAAGCACTGCTTATCACTGGAATATTTGTATGGTATTAGCAGGAAGTGCAACAGCAGAGTGTGTTGGTGCTGCATTGGCTGCATTTCCAAGGTCAGAATTCACAGCCGTGAGCAAAACTCGTCAGGTGCCTCCACCACAGCCCTCACACGTCACACACATCACACACGTCACACATCACACATGTCACACATCACACACATCACACATCACACATATCACACACATGACACACATCACACATCACACATGTCACACATGTCACACACATCACACATCACACACGTCACACACATCACACACATCACACACATCACACACGTCACACACATCACACACATCACACATCACACATATCACACACATGACACACATCACACATCACACATGTCACACATGTCACACACATCACACATCACACACGTCACACACATCACACACATCACACACATCACACACGTCACACACATCACACACATCACACATCACACACATCACACACATCACACACGTCACACACATCACACACATCACACATCACACACATCACACACATCACACACGTCACACACATCACACACATCACACATCACACACATCACACACATCACACACGTCACACACATCACACACATCACACATCACACACATCACACACATCACACACGTCACACACATCACACACATCACACATCACACACATCACACACATCACACACGTCACACACATCACACACATCACACATCACACACATCACACACATCACACACGTCACACACATCACACACATCACACATCACACACATCACACACATCACACACGTCACACACATCACACACATCACACATCACACACATCACACACATCACACACGTCACACACATCACACACATCACACATCACACACATCACACACATCACACACGTCACACACATCACACACATCACACATCACACACATCACACACATCACACACGTCACACACATCACACACATCACACATCACACACATCACACACATCACACACGTCACACACATCACACACATCACACATCACACACATCACACACATCACACGTCACACACGTCACACACATCACACACGTCACACACATCACACACATCACACACGTCACACACATCACACACATCACACGTCACACACATCACACACATCACACATCACACATATCACACACATGACACACATCACACATCACACATGTCACACATGTCACACACATCACACATCACACACGTCACACACATCACACACATCACACATCACACACATCACACATCACACATCACACACATCACACACATCACACATCACACACATCACACATCACACACATCACACACATCACACACGTCACACACATCACACACATCACACATCACACCCCTCACACACATCTCCTCTGGGGTCAGAGACCTCCCTGGGGACAAGTGGCAGCCTCTCTTCCCGTGTTTCTGCTTCCAGCAGCAGCTGCTGAGCGCCGTGGGGCCGGAGCTGAACCCCGTGTGCAGGGTCTGGGACACTTTCCTCCTCTCCCAGGCTGTCCGTGCTCCCGCCTTGGGTGTGCTGTGCATTCCAGGGGTGCTCCACGTGCCGCAGGGCTGTTCTGTGTGTGCCCGGCCCCGGGACCTAAGGATTTCAGCCCTGCAGAGAGCCACGCTCTGGCGTGGCCCCTCTGACCTGCTCAGGGACTGCTGCAGGAGCTGCATTCCAATGAGGAATGGCTGCTGCCTCCGGCCATCATCGGCACGAGGAGAATGACCTTTCCTGGTCCTCAGCGAGGCTGTTCTCAGGGAATGGCCACTCTGCTCTCCTCTCGAAAGCTCTGAGAGGCCCTGCCAGCCTGGCTGTGCCTCCTGCCCTCACCATCCAGGGCTCTCCAGGGGCACGGAGCCTGTGGCGCTCGGGGAGCTGCTGCCCATGGCCTGTCTGAGCTCTGACGCAGCCGGACACTGACCCATGGAGCCATTCCCCCTGCTCTCTCTGGAGCCCTGGAGGCTGCCGAGGCCATGGGGCCACCCTGAGCTGGGCTGGGCAGTCAGGGCTGCTTCTGAGCTCCGGCACAGGAGGCCATTCCCGAGCCCTGAACACCATTCCCAAACCCTGAACACCATTCCCAAACCCTGAACACATTCCCAAACCCTGAACACCATTCCCAAGCCCTGAAGGCAATTCCCAAACCCTGAACACCATTTCCAAGCCCCGAAGGTCATTCCCAAACCCTGAAGGCCATTCCCAAGCCCTGAACACCATTCCCAAACCCTGAACACCATTCCCGAGCCCCAGAGGACATTCCCAAACCCTGAAGGCCATTCCCGAACCCTGAACACCATTTCCAAGCCCCGAAGGTCATTCCCGAGCCCTGAAGGCCATTCCCAAGCCCTGAACACCATTTCCAAGCCCCAAAGGCCATTCCCGAGCCCTGAAGGCCACAGCAGTGCCATGCAGAGGATGCTGTGTGCTGACAGCCGCACCAAAGGCGTGGCAGAAGGTTCTGGCGCCAAGGAACGGCGTCACCTGGCACTGCCAAAGTGTCACCAGAGCCTTGGCACTCTGTGCCCGTGGCAGGGGGAGCTCAGAGCTCCCTAAAGTCCCTTCCAGCCCAGACCATTCGGGGGTCTGTGACTCCAGTGTCCGCAGTGCCAGGAGCTGGAGCCAGGGCCGGCTCAGCCTCGGGGAAGATGGGGAGAAGCTGTTCCCGTGGGAGGCTGGGAGAAGGAAAAGACAAAATGTGGTTTGTATTTGAAGAAAAGCTGAGATGTTGGCAGAGTTAGCAATTCAAACACTTGAGGTTTAAAACCACGGGAAGCAGATCCCTAAGGGAAAGGCACTCAGAGCTTGGAAGGGAATTTAGAACTCACGATGGAGAAAGAAAGGAAAAGTGTCAGGACTCAAAAAAAGGGCACGAAAGAAGAGAAGAACACTAAGGAATAAATCAGCTCAGTGCTAAGCATGAGCTCTTCCTTTCGAATTCCAAAAGACCAAATATTTTACAAAGATCTTCAAAATTCCCGTAATCTTTACAGTGCCAACCTCCTCTGCCATAATTTACCTCGAGAGACACGGACAAGGTGTTGTACTGATTTCCCTCCTCCTTGCTATCAATAGCTCAAGTTTTGGCAATTAACTAATTATAGAGAAAATTAACCTGCTCACCTGCGAAGAACAGAACACTTCAGACTTGACTCATTACGATCATTGTGTTTTCTGAAGGAAATTGTGCTGTGAAGATTAAATGGAATTCACAGGGGAAGAGCCAGTTCCAGCGAATAATTAACTGAACAAGTCTCCAGCTCCTTCCCAGCGCCAGCTGCTGCTTCCCAGCCGTGTGTCCTGTGCAGTGAGCAGCAGGCAGTGCAGCAAGAAGAGCTTCAAAGCCCTTGAAACCATGAAAAACAGCGTTTGTGTGGCTGTGAGAACATTCCTGCTCAACCGCTGGGCGCTGGAATCAGCAGCCAGAGGCAAATGGGGATCCAGCAAAAAAAAGCACTGGCAAAGGCCTTTTTTTTGTTTGTTTCAGGAATGAATTCACAGCTCTATTTTAGCTTGGAATGAGCAGCAGCTCTTGAGAGGCTGCTTTGTGTCTGTAACCACAATTCCAGGGAAGGAGGGTTCCTGGGTGAGAGGACACCCCAACATTCCCACCCTGTAACCACAGTTCCAGGGTTCATGGGTGACAGGCCACCCCAACATTCCCACCCTGTAACCACAATTCCAGGGGAGGAAAGTTCCTGGGTGACAGGACACCCCAACATTCTCACCCTGGCCAAACGCTCCGTGAGCTCCGGCAGCCCTTGAGGCCAGCACAAGGATGAACCCCTGTGTCCTCTGGAATGAGCTGTGACACAAAAACTGAGCTGCATCTCTTGGGGAAATCAACTTTCCCAAAAGCTCCCAGCACGCCCAGTTTTTCCAGTGCTGGAGCACTGCTGGAGCAGCCACTGTCCCTCTGGAGCTCACTGCCTGATTCACTGAAATATTCAGTGGATTGGATATTTGGATATTTGAATTCCAAAGCCGGCAGCACCAAACAATGTCCATCTTTGCAAAGCCTAAATAAATGTTCATTTTACAGGAAGGGACATAGGCAAAGTTGAACTTTTGGGGTGTTTTTTTCCTGGATTGTTTGTATTTTTTTAGATTTTTGAGAAAAACCCCAACAAACCAAAACAAATCCGAAGCAGCTCCTTCGAACAGCTGTCCCAGGCAGGACCAAGGACTGGCACAGCACTGGGGTTGCATTCCAGGCACAACTGAGGGAGCACAGCTTCGCTCTCTGCTGGATCCAGTCACTCTGAGCAGGTTCTTGGGCATCCACAACCACATTGCATTTTCTTCCCTTCCATATCAAACTTGTGCAATATGACACTGGGATTTAAGAATTCATTTTAAAGAAGAGGCTGACACTCCAAACCTGACAGGTCTCTAAGAAAGATTAAAATAGAGTCTATTGAAAATAGAAAGAGTAAGTTGAAACTTGACCTGCAGTCCGGGGCACGATTAGAGAACAAATTCCGCGTTAATTGGAAGGATGAAGGGCACGGCAGAAGCGGCACGAGGGGCCTGGCTGAGGTAATGTCACCGGCACTGAGTGGTTCTGTCCCTGTGCTAGGCTGGGGAGCAGCACTCATTCATTGCCTGCACTGCCATGGCTCTGTCCCTGCACTGGGCTGGGGAGCAGTGGTCATTCATTGCCTGCACTGCCGTTCCCCTGCGGAGCTCTGCCATTCCCCAGCCTCGGAGCACCGTGTGAAACCCCCCAGTGCTTGGATCAGGCTGTTGGGAACGCTGTGTCTGCAGTGAAGTGTCTGACTCACTGCTGCCTGTACCACAGCCCTTTATTGGTGGGTAAAGTGAGACCTGTGGAGAGAAACAGGGAGAATGTTTTTCCCTGGGATGTGGCTGGCTAGGAGCGCAGTTTGAGAAACTCCTTCAGTACACACAGAGAGGCTTTCCTTCCCTTCTTACAGGTTTAAAGAGCTCTGCTGTGCCTCACCACTGCTGAACACGTGTAAAACCCTCCACATGCCCTGACATTTATATGTCACATATCCCCCACCCAACCACCCCTCCCTCACTTCAATCCTCTGGGAAAAAAGAGCTTTTTCCTAATGGGTCAGACCAAAGCAGCTCAGTGTTTTCAATGTCCTTTCAAGTGATGCTTGTTTTATAAATGTCTCTGAATGTAATAGTTTTCTTTCTTGCTTGGAGAAATTCTATGTAGGAAATTTTTTAGTAAGTGATGAGCTTGACACTCTCTGCTGGGGATTTTCGAGGCACTTTGGAGGAGCTGTTCCAGCACGGAACAGGAAGATGTATTAATTCCAACCTCCAAGAACAAATGCTTTCCAAAAAGGTCACATTGCTGCGAGTCAGGACATTACGAGCCTGATCTCATGGAGCTGCTCTAAACTGCACATGTGGCCTGCAGTCACATTTGTCCCTGCCTTAAATCAAGACCAAATTTCCTTTGCAGCCCCAGCTTTGTGGAGCAGCTGCTGGGGAAGGTTCCTGTGCCCTGTGTCCAGAGGGACACCCGAGGGTCCCCAGCCCCTCTCCCAGCAGAGAACAGAATCCCAGTGTCACTGCGGGACAGTCAGGTATTTATTTCTGTGCTGGTGTGTCCCCTCGTGGCTCCTTTGTCACCGTGTCCCAGCATTCCCAGTCCATCCTCCCTGGTCACCTTTAACTCCCCTGAGGAGCTGCTGGTGGCTTCCACCAGGTCAGGGATCATTTTGAGGGAAGCTTCTCCTGCCAATCCTCCTCCCCCAGGGGCTGTGTTCCAAACCCACCTCGTGCATTGCTCATCTCAGGGGACGAGGACAAGCCCCTCGTGCATGGCTGCCCCAGGAGCAGGGGAGGGACAGACCCCCAGGGGCTCATCCCGTCGGGAGGGACAGCGGGCACACAGCACATTTCCAGAGAGTTTAAGAGTTTCTGGGAATAATCCTTCCCCATCAATAAACGTTTGGCATGTGCTCAGGGAAAGGAGCCTCTGCTGCCTCAGTTCCTGAGGGGAGACATCTCCTGGGTCTGGGTGACAGCCCATGGTTCTCCTTCCAGGTGCAAGACTGAGGTGTCCCCACGCAGGGACGGACAAACCGCTGCCAAACACAGGACAGGCTCAGGGCACCTCCTTGCCTCACTTTTCTGCTGGGTTTATCCCAAAATGTGGGGATGGTCTGAGGGATCTGTTGGTCACACAGTCATGGTCCTGTGAGGTCACTCCTGGACCTTTCTGGTGTGTTCCTGTGGTGCCAGGGCAGAGTCACAGCCCCTGAGGAGATCAGAGCCCTGCTCAGAGCCAGCCTTGGTGCCCCATGGCCCCTGAGCTGGGGCTCATCAGCCACTGCCATCCCGAGGGGCTCTGATCCCACCCAGCCCCACACGTGGTGGGACCACTGCTGAAAGTCTCCATGTGACCCAGCCCAAACACCCCACACAGGAAATTCTTGCAGTCTCTTTTATTTACTTTTTAAAAAATTTTATCTGTGCTTTTCCTGTGATGAGAAAAGCTGAGGTAAGAAATTCCGAACTCTTTGCTTTCTTTAGGGGTGCCTCTCACCCCAGTGAGTTCCCTGAGCCATGTGTGGTGCTGGACCTGCAGTGACTCTGGGGTGTGACCATTTCTCAGTCCCGAACCCAACCTCGGCTTTCTTTTCGGCTGGTCCCCCCTTGGAAATGGCTCACTTCCATGGGGGATTTGGCAGGCACCTTCCTGGACCCCAGCCACAGTCCAAACTCTCAATTCCTGGGACATTTCCCCAAAATGTCTGGATTTACATCTCAGTCTCTGTGTTTCAGACTCTACCTGCAGGTCCTTGCACAACTCCCTGATCCAGGACTTCTCTCAGCAGTGCTTTTATTTTTAGAAATAACAATTTAGAATTAACAATTATGAATCCCAGGGATTATCTCATGTCTGTTACCAGATTAGGAGTTAATTCTGAGCCAGGTGATGACTTCCATCTCCAACCTTTTCCTCATCAGTGTCATCTTCTCCCTGTCCTCCTGTCCTGCAGGTTGGTTAAGCACTCAAGTGCATTAACATATCCTTTGTTTGCCATCATGATCCTGACAGTCCCTACAAGCCCTGTCCAACTCCTGTCAGTGTTTGTCACATTCCTGCCTTTTGGATCACACCTACATATTCACCTCGAAGCAGAGAATGGGCTCTGGATTTGTAATTTTTCCTGAGTAATCCTATTAAAGCCCTCGGTTTGGTGATCTCCTCTCCGTGGAAACCCAGAGATAAAGTCAAACAGCTCCGGAGTTAATCCCAGTGTTACCTGCGGCTGTCAAAGCTGTAATCTCTGCGGAGAGGAGCCCGGAGCAGCTCCCTGGGACTCCTGCTTTCCATAATCCCTCCTGGCAGGACAGGACGGGCCCTGCGTCCCTGCTGGCTCTGCAGCCCTTATCAGCCTGGCTGATTACCCAGGGCTGACACCGCCTCGCTGCTGAGGGGCTGCACACAGGGCTGCACCCTCTCTGCCTGCCGAAATATCCCCGGATATGGAGTATTCCTGGATATGGAGTATCCCTGGATAGGGGGTATCCCTGGATATGGAGCATCCCTGGATATGGAGCATCCCTGGATATGGAGTATCCCCGGACACAGAATATCCCTGGATGTGGAGTATCCCCAGTATTCCCAGATTAAACACAGGTCAGTGCTGACGGCCTCTCTCCCGACCCAGCCTGTTCAGGAATCCCACGTGCAGGAAATTTGATTGACTGCTCCTTGAGGAGAAAGGATTGGAGAACCCTTCTCCACCCTGGATAGCACGGAGATTCCCTCCTGCCTCCTTTGGGTGCAGAAATGAAACATTCCCAGTTCCTGATGGTCTGAGCTGGGATTGAGGGGTCTGACCGCAGAGTGATGTTTTGTCCCGAGGGCTTCTGGAAATCTATCACCGACGTGATGCCTCAAATCCCATCAGCCTCAGGGTTTCCTTCTGCTCTGTAGCTCTGCCAGTCCTGCACCGTTTGTTAGGTCTTCATCTGCCTTCCCTAAATTCCCACGTGAGGCTGGAGCCACTCTGGAGCCAGGCTGGGAGAGCTGGGAATGTTCCCCTGGAGAAGGGAAGGACACAGGGAGAGCTCAGAGCCCCTGGCAGGGCCTGAAGGGCTCCAGGAGAGCTGCAGAGGGACTGGGGACAAGGCATGGAGGGACAGGAGGCAGGGAATGGCTTCCCAGTGCCAGAGGGCAGGGACGGATGGGATATTGGGAATTGGGAATTGCTGCCTGGGAGGGTGGGGAGGGCTGGGCTGGAATTGCCAGAGCAGCTGTGGCTGCCCCTGGATCCCTGGCAGTGTCCCAGGCCAGGCTGGACATTGGGGCTTGGAGCAGCCTGGGACAGTGGGAGGTGTCCCTGCCATGGCAGGGGTGGGATGGGATGGTTCTTCAAGTCCCTCCCAATCCAAACCAGTCTGGGACATTTGCAGTGCAGCTCACGCTGGCACTGGGGTCTTCAGGAGATGTCACCCAGACTTGGTGTGACCAACCCGTGCAGATTCTTCCTTTTTTGGGTTTTTTTGGCAATGAACATTGCTAACCTTCCTCCAAGTGCAATTTCCAGGCAGGATTGCACCTCTCGTCCCCTACCCCTGTCCTGTAAAGCTTCCAGTGCTTCCCTCTGGAACAGGAATGATCAATTTGAGCCCACGCTGCTCTCACTTGCCTGGCAGAGCTCTGGGGGAGCTATTTTCACTTTTGAAGCCACCTCAGCTGGGTGTTCATTAGAAATCATGAGATCATTACTGTCTTTGGGAGGAGACAGGAGCCGGCTTTGATGTGATTCATTAAAACCAAGCTGTTCCTGGTTTATCATGCTGGCTTCCTTCTCTGCTGTCCTGTGAAGTGAAACTCATTTCCCTGAGTTTTCCCTCCTGGTTGTGTCTCTTGCTGAGGTTCTGGATAACATTGGCCCTTTCCCTGTTTTCTAAGACTTTGCATCCCCACTGGTGCAAAGCAGAGATTAATAATTATTAGCTACAACCACTAATAATTTTGAGATTTTCCCACCAGTTTTTTGTCCTTGTCCATTATTCCCTCTATTTTAAGAACTGGCAGAGAAACGACCACTTCTTCATCCTATTGATTAAATTATCCACCTGATCAGTGATTTTTTTTTGCTTTTATCAATTAATTTCCCAGTTTCCTTCTGCTGGAGGGTTGCTTACTCCTTTGGATCCCAAACTACAAAGCTTGTCTTGCTCTTGCATTCCTCATTGCCTTCCTTAACCGTGGTTATTGTGCCCTGACTTTTGGGATTCTGAATTTTTGCGTCCATTGTCTTTTTTCCTGTGAATTTGTTGATTCTCTGATTTTCATATGGCTTCTTTAGTGTGTGAAGTCCAAGAAAAATGTCCCTGCCTTGTCTTCTGCTAAAGATCCTCTGCTTTGGGGTGGGATTGCTCCTTCCCAGCGCTGGGATCTGATTTGGTTTTGTCAATGGGTCTGGGAAAGCTCCTTTTAACAGACTTTTCATTTATTTGTAAACAAGTCTAGGGAGTGTAAGCTGATCAGGATTGTCAGAAATGGAGTTTCCACTCAAAATTCCCTCCATCCTAAGCCAATGAACAATCGGGAACAATTTTCAAAGGGAAAAGCTTCCAGGAAGGTCAGAAAAGAGACAAGAGCCAGTATGGGTCAAGCTGATCAGCAAATTTCCCAGTGCTGCCTCTCCTCTGGAATCCAGAAAAGTGCTGGGCCAGGAGAGGGACTCCATGAGCCCTTTGGGTGCCTCCCAGCTGGGCATTTCTGCAATTCTCTGATTTGTGCTGGGTGGATTTCCCCTCACCCGGGGTGGTCCTGCAGGAGGGGAAGCTCTGCCCTGTCCTGCTGAGCCGAACCCACGTTCTGCCACTAAAATGCTTTGGTTCGGGGCAGGGGCACTCACTGCCTGCTGCCATCAAAACACAGATTTCCTCACAGAGCAGAGGATTGTGGGCTTCTACAGCAGGGAAAGCTAAACCTGTGTTTGCTTTGGAATTTAACAATGAAGCCATCAGCCTGTGCTACCTAACAAGGTTATACTGGGTATTTATGGTTTGAGTCTCTGCTAAACCAAGCACAGAAAAACCTTAGGCAGAAAGTGTCATGCTCTGATTTGGCACAAAGCAGTCAAAATAACTGTGCAAAAAATCAGAATTTAAACGCCTAGAAATCTCTCCTAAAGAAGAAATCAATACAAAGCAGCCTAATTCCTCCTTTATCCTGTTCTGTGACTTGGGTTTGCTGCTGGTGTGCACAGGTTGCTCTCCTGGAACCGCCTGCAAGGAGTTAATCTCATTTGGCACTGCTGACAGGGGCTGGAGAGGATTTTGCCCTCGGTCACATCCCTGCAGCAGCACCCAGAGAAAAAGGAGAGGATCAGTTTCTGTACTCATGTGTCAGCTGTCACTTGCAGAGAATTGCACACAATTGTGGTGCCCAAAGATCTGAATCCAGAATAGAAAATACCCACACGCCCATTCCAAAGGACGAGACAATAAATCTGCAGCCAGGAGAGATGGGATGGCTCTGGACATGTCTCTCGGCTCCACTGACAGTGAACCTGGTGGTGACACTGAGCTGCACCTGTACAGAGCCAACAGCAGGAATTCCCAACAGGAGGAATTCCCAGCAGCAGGAATTCCCAACAGGAGGAATTCTCACCTGCAGGAATTCCCAGCAGCAGGAAATCCCAGCAGCAAGAATTCCCAGCAGCAGGAATTCCCAACAGGAGGAATTCCCAGCAGCAGGAAATCCCACCAGTAGGAACTCCCAACAGGAGGAATTCCCACCAGTAGGAATTCCCAACAGGAGGAATTGCCAGCAGTGAGAAATCCCACCATCAGGAAATCCTACCAGAAGGAATTCCTACCAGTAGGAATTTCCAATAGNAATTCCCAGCAGCAGGAATTCCCAACAGGAGGAATTCTCACCTGCAGGAATTCCCAGCAGCAGGAAATCCCAGCAGCAAGAATTCCCAGCAGCAGGAATTCCCAACAGGAGGAATTCCCAGCAGCAGGAAATCCCACCAGTAGGAACTCCCAACAGGAGGAATTCCCACCAGTAGGAATTCCCAACAGGAGGAATTGCCAGCAGTGAGAAATCCCACCATCAGGAAATCCTACCAGAAGGAATTCCTACCAGTAGGAATTTCCAATAGCAGGAATTCCCACCAGCAGGAATTCCCAATAGTATGAAATCCCACCAGTGTGAATTCCCACCAGCAGGAGTTCCCAACAGCAGGAACTCCTAGCAGCGGGATATCCTCTACTCCTGGGGAGTGCCAGGGACAGAGTTTTCCATCCAGGAGGAGGGAGGTTCAGGCCCAGCTGTTACCTGGAATTCTGTGTCCTCAGGAGCTCACAAAGAACACAGACCTGTTACAGTTCCACAGAGCTGATCCAAGAGCCCCTCTGCTCTGGAGCCAGGCTGGGAGAGCTGGGAATGTTCCCTGGAGAGGAGAAGGACACAGGGAGAGCTCAGAGCCCCTGGCAGGGCCTGAAGGGCTCCAGGAGAGCTGCAGAGGGACTGGGGACAAGGGATGGAGGGACAGGACACAGGGAATGGCTTCCCATGGCAGAGGGCAGGGATGGATGGGATATTGGGAATTGGGAATTGCTGACTGGGAGGGTGGGCAGGGCTGGGCTGGAATGGCCAGAGCAGCTGTGGCTGCCCCTGGATCCCTGGCAGTGTCCCAGGCCAGGCTGGACATTGGGGCTTGGAGCAGCCTGGGACAGTGGGAGGTGTCCCTGCCATGGCAGGGGTGGCACTGGGTGGGCTTTCAGGTCCCTCCCATCCCAAACCAGTCTGGGATTCTGGGATGGTCTGAGGGCTGAAGGTGCCATGAGCAGAGACACCACTCGTGCGCCCTGTGCTGGAGTTTATTTTTCCATTGAGGGATGCAGTGAGAGACAGGAAAGCAAATCTGGGCTTCCCCAAAGTGAAACCCTTCTGGTTTCAGCAGGTTGGGGGAGCAGGAGGCTAAAAATCCTTGGGATCAAATGTGAGGAGGGAGAGGAGAGCAGGGGACTGGCAGCTCCTCAGAGAAACCACATTAGAGCTATGACAGCAAAGCAGCTTTTTTGGGAGAGAGATGAAAAAAGAACAAGATATATTGAAAAAGGCTAGTGGAGAATGAAGTAATAAAATGTAGCCTGAAAATCACCTTTACCTCCAGTTCTGAAGAACTCAGAGGTGATGAGTAGATCTGTCAAAATATTTGTAATGGAAAGGTCATGATTTATGAGGTTTGGGTTTTCATTGTTTTTCTCATTTTTTTATAAAAATAAAAGCAACATTTGGTGGGGGAAGATTTGCGTTTTGCCATTTCTATTAATTTTTTTAATTTAAAAGGATGGGGAGAAGTGGACATTGCTGATGTATTATGGTTTTAAAATATGAGGAAAAACGGTATTTTTTAATTACTGTTAAACGTGGGGAAAAGCTTCAGTAAGGAGGTGAGAGAGAAAGCAGTGGAGGATGCCTTCTCTGCTTGTACAATGTGGGCTGGCTTTTTGTCAAGGAAAAAATAACACATCTTTCCTGCAGGAGAGGACTTGGCTAGCGGGAAAAAATCTCCTTTTCCAGCTGGCTGTATTCAAACAGAATTTGGCCACCACAGATTAATTGCATAAATTGCAAGCTTTCACCCCCTTGCTGTTCCCTGGGGCAGCTTTCAGAGCTCAGAACGTGCAATTGCTTCTTGTGCAAAGGCCACATTGGGCTGAGGAGCTCACCTTGCTCCCTAGGGACATTTTCTACCCGGAGGAAATTAGAGATATTGATATAAAATCTTTCAGAATATCGTGGAGATTCTTGGTTTTTCCTCATGGAGTTCATTTGTCGTCATTCTCCCCCCCTGGGGCTGGCACTGTCGTGGCTGCAAGGCCATGGGATGTTCACATGTTCAGTGCCGTTGGTGTTTGCCAAGAGCTGCTCTGCAGAGCCCTGAGCCCACGTGGCACTGGGCAGTGTCACAGAAATCCCCAAATCAGGGAATATCCTGAGTGGGAAGGAACCCACAGGATCATGGAGTCCAACTCTTGCCCGGACACCCCAACAATCCCACCCTGGGCATCCCTGGAGCTCTGGCAGCCTCGGGGCTGTTCCCATTCCCTGGGGAGCCTGGGCAGTGCCCAGCACCTCTGGGGAAGAGCCTGTCCTGATCTTCAGCCTGACCCTCCCTGGCACAGCTCCAGCCCTTCCCTGGGTGCTGTCCCTGTCCCAGGGAGCAGAGATGGGAGCTGCCCTCAGGAGGAGCTCCAGACCCCTTTGTCCACATGGACATTGCCAAGGTGTGTGTGAGAAATGGAACAGAGTTGTGGATGCTGTTTGCACCACGGCCCCTGCTGGATCCCATCCCAGTGTCCCCAGGGGTGGAGACTGATCGCTCTGGGATGGAGGCTAACCCAGCCCAGCTTCCCAGTCCAGAGAGCCCTGGAATGGATGGAATGGTTTAGAACATTAAACCCTCCTACAGACAGGTGACAGCGGGAGCTGCTCAGGTGTTGGAGGCTCCTTTGTAAAGGACAGGGCGGCAAGAAAAGGTGATGTGGGCGAGGTGAGAGCTGTAGTGGTGCTGTGGGGGGCTCTGCTCTGGGATGTTTGCGGTGGGCTGGGGAAAGGAGGGGATTTTGGGAGCACATTTGTCACCTGGGCTCTGATGGAGGACTCGTGAGCAGCTGAGCTTCCCCTCTCCTGGCTCAGGTGTTAAAGGATGCACCTTGCACGGAGCTGCTGCCGAGGGGAGGATCCAGAGAGTGTTCCCGTGGCACAGAATCGCAGCTGCGCTCGGATCTGGACTTTAGTGCTGCTCCATCCTCTCCTCTCAGCGGCCCCTGATCTCACTGCTGGATGGGGCTGCATTCCTGGAGAGACACAGCGAAGTTCCAGCTCACTCCTCACACACACGGAGGCTTTGGGAACATTCTGCCGCTCCCAGCTCTCACTGCCATGAATGAACTCCCCTGCCCCGAAGCACTCAGTTAATGGATTCACACGAGGCTGGGATTTGACCACGCTTTGCTCATGACCTTTTCAATATTCCGGGTTTTGTTTGAGCAGCCACTTTGCGGGTCCCCGAAGGTCGGTGGGATGTGGGGTGTAAACACGGGGCAGTGGGAAAAGCCAAGCAATCGGAGTGTGCTCTCCCAGCAAAGGTCACAGCTCATTACACAGTGTGTTATTGCACCCAGCAGTGATTCCCAGAGCTTACAGGCAGCCCTTGCTCTCGGAACACATCCCCGTGCCAGCAGAAAGTGCTCTCCATAAGGAATCCCAGCCCGGCGAGAGCACCTGTGGAACATGCGGTGCTGGGCACGGCTGAGCTGGGACAGGGTGCTGGAGCTGCTGGGGAGTGGCACCGAACTGAACAAAGCCTCTGAGGGCAAAGAGGGCCCCCAGCCCCGGGGGCAGGGCAGAGGAAGCATGGCCAGGAGGCAGGGAAGGGATCCTGCCCTCTGCTCAGCACTGGGAACAGCTGCTGGGATTCTGGGTCCAGCGCTGGGCCAGGCCAGCTTGGACAGGGCTTGGAGCAGTCTGGGACAGTGGGAGGTGTCCCTGCCATGGCAGGGGTGGGATGGGATGGGATTTAAGGTCCCTTCCACCCAAACAAGTGTGGGATTCCATTCCAAGTGCCTTTCCTTGGCCAAACGTGGCCCCAGCTGGGGTCCAGCTCACCCTGCAGCCCAGCCCAGCCAAAGGCTGGAAGGGAATCCCTCGGTCAGGGATCTGTGTCCGTGTGCTGCAGAAGGGCATTGCTGGAGATGGGTGACACCATTGACTCCCCTGTCACTTGCACGGCACTCAAGAGTTTTTTGGAGCTTATTTTTGTCAGCGTTTGCAATCCATAACGATCCATCACGCTCGGCTCTATCAATAACAGTGCTGCAGGAACATATTTTTATGCACTTTCTCCACTCACACACATTTTCCTGCAAAGGAAGTGTTTTTCATGCAAATTGTATTTTTCCCTCCTGTGCACATGTGCTGAGCTATATCAAGAGCAGGACTGAGAAGCAGATAAAAAGCTGCCCATATGTTTTCTTTATGGTCCCGCAGTGCCTGGAGCCCTGGCAATCTGGCGTGGGATTCTGAGCAAGCAGGAGCCACCTGAAGGCTTTTCCAGCCTCTGCTGGCTGGAGAAAGGACTGCTCAGCCTTCCAGTATGGCCAGTGCCTGGCACCAAGGTGCTACTGGGCAGAATTAAAGAATAATAAAATGGCCTGGCCTGGAAGGGACCTTAAACCTTAAAACCTTAAAACTCATGTCATTTCACCTCTGGAAATGAAAAATTTGCAAAATAAATCATGGAATCCCAGCCTGGTTTGGGTTGGGAGGGACCTCAAAGCCCATCCAGTGCCACCCCTGCCATGGCAGGGACACCTCCCACTGTCCCAGGCTGCTCCAAGCCCTGTCCAGCCTGGCCTGGGACACTGCCAGGGATCCAGGGGCAGCCACAGCTGCTCTGAGCACCTGTGCCAGGGCCGGCCCATCCAGCAGCACCCCCAGGTCCTTCTCAGCAAAGGAACCACTCCTCTTCGATGGCATCTCCATGGGCATTGTCACCTGCCCAGCCAGGGCTGCTCTGTGCCCAGGCTGCAGCACAGGCCCACTCACATCCTGGTTTCCTCCACAGCACAGTGGTCACCAGGGATGGGTGTGTTAGGAAAGGAGGGAATGATTCCTTTATGACCTGGGAACACCATCAATCCTTCCCTCCCCACACTGCCTTGCTGCTCTTATTGAGGGAACTCTGACTTTTAACGAGCCAGTTAACGGTAACTTATTAGTTCGGTTCCATCCTAATGGAAAACTTCACATTCCGCTGGAGCCTTCTGCTCGTTTACTTTGATTCTTAATGAAGGACATTTTAGATGGAAGCCTTGTTTTCTTGTTTTATTAAAAAGCATTAAAAATATTGCTCATAAAATATATATGGAGGGTTGAACTTTTGCTGCTGCTGCAGGGATGGATAAATACTCGGCATTAATAAAAACCAAGGAGAAATAAAACTGCAGCTTCCACCATCCTGGCAGCTCGGTGGGAGCCAAAAGGCTCTAATTGCTGTCAGTTTTTTGGGATCCCTCCCCAGGGTGGGGCTGGCCAGAGCTGGGGCTCTGCCCGTGGCTGGCGCAATTAGCTCAGGGTGTTAATGAGGGAGGGCTGAGCTGATTCATCTCCCCCGAGCTGGGCACGGAACAGATCAGACACAGAACTGAATCTCCAATTCAAACGGGAGAGCCATTCCAGCGTCGCTTTAACCCTCCGCCTTCACGGGGAGCAGCCTTGGAATAAACATATAACTTCTGCACTGAGTCACGGAATCCCAGCCTGGTTTGGGCATCCCATTCCACCCTTGCGTGGGCAGGGACACCTCCCAGGGGATCGAACTCCTGTGGGATTCACCTCCCAGGGGATTGAACTCCCATGGGATCCACCTCCCACAGGACCCACCTCCCACGAGATTCTTCTCCCATGGGATCCACCTCCCACGGAACCCACCTACCACTGGATCCACCTCCCATGGGATCCATCTCCCATGGGATCCAACTCCAAGGGGATCCACCTCCCACCAGATCCTTCTCCCACGTGACTCACCTCCCACGGGACCCACCTCCCACGGGATCCTTCTCCCATGGGATCCTTCTCCCACCGGACCCACCTCCCATGGGATCCACCTCCCACAGGATCCATCTCCCACTGTTCCTGGCAACAGAATTTGACCATTTGTCTGTTGTTGTGTTGAGGTCGCTCAGGGCTCTCCGCTCCTCCTCTCCGCTGCTCTGGGACCTTGGCTTTGTTTGATCTGCTGCTTTTACCCCTTGGGTGTGGACTCTTCATTATTTAAAAATACGTATGCAGGTATCTTCTTTTAAAATAGATATGTAGAATATGCATATCAGAATGGAACGGAATGGAATGGAATTCAATGGAATGGAATAGAATAGAATAGAATAGAATAGAATAGAATAGAATAGAATAGAATAGAATAGAATAGAATAGAATAGAATAGAATAATCTGTGCATTATTTTCTGAATATGCATGCCCAGAACGAGCTCTGCTGCTCTAATTGAGCTGCACAAGTGCCTGGTACTGGGGAGAAGCAGAATTAATGACCCAGTGAGCTCTGGGTTTGGGTCAGCACCTCACAGCCCAAACACAACACTGAAATAAGGAGGGGGAGCCACAGGCAGCAGCTCCCGCATCCTGGTGACTCTCAGACTGCAGAATGCCCCGAATGCTGCTTCCTTCAGCACTAAAGCTGATATCAGTCAATTATTTCCAGGCTGTCAGGAGCCATCAACACCCCTTAGAGCCACATCCAGCATCGCAGTTTATAAACTGTGGAGTAAATAAATCAAACAATATGAGAAACTTCCAAATGTGCTATTTCTGAGGGGTTTTTCACACTTTGTGAGCCATTTGTCTGCTCTGCTCGGTGTTTTTTCCCAGCCAATTTCCATCTGTTTCCCGTGGAATTGATACCATTCCTCCAGCTTTTCCTGAACTCGTACTCGGCGCTGCAATTAAACAGCAGCACAAGGCACACCTGATGCAACCAGAACAAAGGAAAATAAAACCTCCTCTCTGCTTCCTTGCTCTCCTGCCTATCTCTGGGAGGTTTCTTTATTTCCTCTTTGATGTTTGACTCCGTGTGAGACATTCTCCGTTTTCAGCAGTGCAAACACATGCTGGGTTTTGTGTGGTGATGGAGAAATAGCAGAGTGGGAATAAAACATATCTGGGAGCATCAGCCACAAGAGCCAGGGAATGACTTTGTACTCAAAGTCTTCTGCAAAAATGATTGGATTTTTGTGGTTGGCATTGTGATTCCCTGAGGGGTAACAAATTCCTGAGAATTCCTCTCCTCTGGTAGACCCTGGTCAAAGCTTCCAAAGTTTTCTGCTGGACTGACATTTTCTGGGTGTGCTTAGCCAGGAGTGACCCAGCAAGATGCCTTTCAACAGAGCTCTTGCCTTTAGAGTAAATTATTTTAAAATCATTTGCTTTGAAGGAGAACTTTTATTTTGTTATAAAAATCGTGGAGGGTTTTGGGTTGGAAGCAACATTTAAATCCCATCCAGTGCCACCCCTGCCATGGCAGGGACACCTCCCACTGTCCCAGGCTGCTCCAGGTCCTGTCCAGCCTGGCCTGGGACACTGCCAGGGACCCAGGGGTGTATTCCCCTGGCAGGGAGAGCAGCATTCCAGAGCCACCAGCACCCACCCAGCTGTGGGACAAGTCCTGAGCGATCTCTGACCCCATTGCAGGTGAGCCCATGTCCATCCCATCCCGCTCCATGCAGTGCACAGGCTCTGTGAATTTTTGGGAATTCCTTTAAAGCCCATCCCATCCTCTCCTTGCAGTGCACAGGCTCTGTGAACTTTTGGGAATTCCTTTACAGCCCATCCCATCCTGCTCCATGTGGAGCACAGGCTCTGTGAATTTTTGGGAAGTTTTGGGAATTCCTTTAAAGCCCATCCCATCCTGCTCCATGCAATGCACAGGCTCTGTGAATTTTTGGGAATTCCTTTAAAGCCCATCCCATGCAGTGCACATGCTCTGTGAATTTCTGGGAATTCCTTTAAAGCCCATCCCATCCTGCTCCATGCTGTGCACAGGCTCTGTGAATTTTTGGGAATTCCTTTAAAGCCCATCCCATCCTGCTCCGTGCAGTGCACAGCCTCTGCTGCTGGCAGTCTCTTCAAAAGCTGCTTAATCCAGTGAAGCATGGAGGGGTTGGGGGCTGTTTTTCTCCAAAGGCTGACATTTTCCATGGGTTTGGCTCCTACTGTTCCAGGTGGTTCTGTGGATCCCAAGCAGCCTGGATTTGCCTCTCTCCAGGCAGGGCTGTCCCAGAGGGTGCCTGGGTTGTGTCCATACACAGGCTCTCCAGGAAAAGGCTGTTCTTCATTATGCTCAGCCTGGAATGGGTGAATAAACGAATTTCTTTGCAAAAAGTACATCGTTGGGATGGAGTGACTCGTCAGAGCAACGTCAGAAATTATGGGAAAACAGTCCCAGTCACTGTTCCATGTGTCAGTTCTGTTCTGATTTCTGGTGTCATTTGCAGAGTAAAAGTCACCACTGCCTCTGACTGTCTGATCCTGATGCAAGTTAATAGCATTTGCTTGTGTTTCTTTTGCAGAACTTTATTAAATAAGATTTTCAGCCTAATTAAACCATTTCAGGATTTTGGCTTCCTGTCACCCAAAGATAAGTCTGAAGTGGAAAATGAGGTAATAGCCATAGAAATATAGAATATATTTATAGAGTTTTTATAACTTCTGTATTGTTTTAATTTCAATCCTATTTTCTTTTATGTTACTTTAAAGGAGGAAAAATGCAAGCAGCAGTTACTGGGAATGGTGACCCTGATATATTTAATAAAATATTAAACTGCAAGTGGTAAATGTGTTACACATGGCAAAGAGAAGAGTCAGGCCATGGTCATCGCAATGCCATAAAACCCAAATGTGCCCAGAGAACAACACTCTTCAAATATTACTTTAGTTTATTGCAGATATAAAGTTAATATCCAGCAAACAGAGCTCAGGGAAAACAGGCTTTACCTGAACACAGGGATGCATGGGGAGGCAAAGAGGGATTTCCTTCCTAGGAAAGGCAGGAATGAGGACGCAGTGTGGGATTTACTCTTTTTATCCAGAAAGGAATCCTTCAGTATGAGCCTGCAAGGAGTGAATGCCTCAGTTAAACAATAGTATCTTTAATTTTATATGCAAATCTATAATTGGTCGTTGGCAGAGACT
Source organism: Origma solitaria (assembly GCA_013397895.1). NCBI lineage: Eukaryota > Metazoa > Chordata > Aves > Passeriformes > Acanthizidae > Origma > Origma solitaria. The sequence continues at coordinate 30,920 of VZRL01003026.1, forward strand.
GGCTACCCCTTTCAGCACCTGTTTTACAAATATTTTCTCCAGTGGCAGAGCTCATTTACAGCCTCGTCCTCCTTCCCGCTCCATCTCCAGCCGATTTCCCCATCCTGCCTCCACTCTGTGTCACCGGCGCTGCTGGGCAGAGATTTGTGGGCCCATAAAAAGCCCTGAATTGAAACCCAAAGAAGTTATTACTGTTTTATGTTGGGTTTTCTCAGTGATCCACTTCCACTGTGACCTCCCAAGCACTGGCAGCAGTGCCGGAGCCGTGAGCTCTGTCCCGGAGCTGGGATGGGGAATGGGAGACTCCTTAAAAGTGCTGGAAACAAACACAGCTTGAACCTCTCATCTCAGTCACGCTCCAGCTCTCATTATTCACGGCACTCTGGAAGTTCCTGTGTGCTCAAAGCAGCCCAGACTGCTCCAAGATCTATGCTTGCCACAGTCCCACTGTTTTAATGGGATATTTGGAAAAAATTCCTGCCTGGGAGGGTGGGCAGGCCCTGGCACAGGTGCCCAGAGCAGCTGTGGCTGCCCCTGGATCCCTGGCAGTGTCCCAGGCCAGGCTGGACATTGGGGCTTGGAGCAGCCTGGGACAGTGGGAGGTGTCCCTGCCATGGCAGGGCTGGCACTGGGTGGGATTTAGGGTCCCTTCCATCCCCATTCAGAGGATGGCTTGTCTTCGGCTGGGATCAATTCCTGGAAAACAGCTCCCAACAGACTCAGCTGAAATAATTTCTCCGTTGTTGTTATTTTCCTGCCTTCCCCAAATGTGTATTTGTGAGTCGCTCAGGGCACCGCAGGAAGGGATGAGGCAAAGCAGAGATCCCGAGAGCACAGAGGGATGGCAGAGGTGTGCCTGGGAGGGAGAGGTGGCAGGAGGGCAGTGTGCCCTGGGCTGGGGCACCGACAGGCAGCTCCCGAGGGACATTGCCTGCGGGAAAAGGCCAGGGAGAGAGCACCCATCAGGGATGGGTGGCATCAAGCTGCTCCAGCCTGGGCCCAGGGTGAGCCCAGCCCTGCTCCTCTCCTGGCGGCTCTGCAGTGAGCACTGGTGGGGCTCACCGCCCTCACAGGGGCTGAGGGACCTGATCCCTCCCCAGGAACAGCCCTGCATTGGAATTGCTGCTAAAATGGCCAAATAGGTGAGAAAAAATAGAGGAAATAATAAATTTATTTATATCTACTTTAAATAAGTAAAATAGTTGAAACAGACCATTGTAATTTGTAAAACTCCTCAGGGATGTCCCCAAGGCAAATAAAAGGTACAAGTGAGCTGCTCTGCCCTGCAGCTGCTGAGGATGCACTTGTTACCTCTGCTTATTTCCCACTCCGTTAATTCAGGATCCCTTTTTTTAACTCTCCTCCCATGAGAATTCATTCTGTGACTTCCAGGGATGGCTGTGCAGATGATCCTGAGCAGAATCCCAATCTGTTCACTCTGCCAGGACACATCTCCTGAGTCTGAGCGCTTCCTGCCTCTGACTTTACATCCAGATCCTGCTTTTATCCCCTGTCTGAAGGCAGCGGCGCTTTTGGATTTCATTTATTCATGGAGCGCCATCTCCTCCTGCCCTGCAGTGCCGCTCCTGGTTTCCGTCACGTCGGGTGGCACCTCTGAGCACTGAGCCCTGGGAGCTGGACTGGGAATGGTCCCATCTCCTTCTGCTGAAGGTTCCGGGCTGTGGGCAGGGGAGCGCCCTTGTCAGCCCAGCTGAGGGGGGAGGGAGAAGGAGCATCCGAGCCCCTCAGGGCTCAGTGTCCCCCCAGCCCTGTCCTGCCATTCCAGCACATCCCCGAGCTCCCACCAGCCCCAGCCAGCTGGGAATGGGGTGAGAGAGCCAGGCTGGGGCAGAGATAAGGGAATGCTGATCCAGAGCTCCTCTGACACCAGCAGAACATGTCTGCAGGAGCCAGGGTGTTTCACAGGGCAGATTGAGCTCCTCACCAGATAAAAATGCAGAGCTCTGTGGCTGTGCTGCCACAGCAGGAGCTGAGCTCCCAGGAAAGGCAGTTCCAGCAGAAATGTGGCTGACGGAGGCTTTACGAGGCCCTGATAGCTCACCTGGACGTGCAGCAGCTCCTGCCGTGTTCATGGATTCCAGCTGCAGGCTCTGAGCGCTCGGCTCTGCCTGGAGCTGCACAAAGCTCCTGTTATTCTTTATTAACCAGGCTGTATTTCGGATACTTTTCCCACCTCCAGAGTTATTCCTGTTGTTTACAAGGCCACAAAAGCAATGCCTGTGAAGCACAGCCCATTTCAGGGGTGCTCCACAGGCCGAGCTTTGCCCATGCTGAGGGAGTGCTGGAGCCAATGGATGGAGACTCACATCAGAAACCCCTGGGTGCTTCAGCCAGGTCCCTCTGAGGGCACTTTGCTGGGTGTCCTGCTACCCTGACAATCCTGGGTTTGGTGCCACCCTCGGAGGTGTCCCCGCCAGCCTGGGGCAGTCGGGGGGCACAGGAACTGTGCTGAGTCTCCAGCACAGGGGACTGGAGGCACCAGTGCCCCTCTGTCCCCCCAGGTGCCACCAGCCACAGGAGCAGGGTCACTTCCCTGGAATGGATCTCCTGGAAAACGCACATCTCAAAGTAAACATCAGGCTTGGGCTGTCACAAGGGCTGCGGGACCCTCAAAATCCACTCAAAGGTAGTGAGCAAAAGACCCACAGGGATTAATTCAATGAATACAAGATTACTAAATTATTTTGTCCTGTAATGAAGGACATTGTGCAGTTACTGCAACCACACACTGAAATCTGAGGGGTTCTTTTTCACAAATGTCTTCAGTTTTAATAAGCTCTTGGGAATGAATGCAGTGAGCACTTTTATTAATGCAGTTCAGCTACCCAAACTATATTTTATGCTATGAATGATTGTAGTGACAAACAGGAGCTCCAGGTCCCTATTTTCACTTTGAAGTTCAGAATCAGATGAGCAGGAAATATTTTGGTGCAGTTCACGCATTGAAGAGTCCTCGCAGGCGCAGGGACCAAATATTGGAAATGATGGAAAACCTGACAGGGAGACTTGAAAAGCTTCTTTGCTGCTTCGACTTTTCTCTTGGTTTTCCTAAACAGGTGGAAATTACCCAAAATCAATAACGAGGGTTGCAAGGTCAGGAAAAGAGCAGCTCCGAGCTGACTCCTCATTTCAGGGCCGATTTGCCTGGCGTCCCAGCCATCCCTTGCCGGGGTTTGAGCCGCTCTGACAGCTCATTAATTATAGAGGGAGATTGGAGAGTGGACAGCAGCAGTGGCACCAGAGGATTCATCTTTGCTGTCAGCTGCCTAATGTGCATCCGTTCTCTTGCCACGGAAAAGAATACTTCCAGTAAATCTTTGTCCATCGCCCATCTCCAGGAAGGAAATCAGACATGACATTAACAATTGCCTCTGTATTCCCTGGGAAATGCACTCCTAAACGTCAGACATGGAAATATATTAACACTTCAGCATCACATATTTCCCGTCAGCTCCGCAGTCCGTGCTCTGTGAAAATGCAGAAATCATTTCCCAGGAATTCCACAGCCACAGGTGGTGGATGGGCAGCATCTGGGCACCCCTGAGGATGAGGAGGGAGCAGAGCAGCTCCTGAAGCTGCTGAGGGAAGCAGGCCCGGGGCTAGAGCAGGAGAATTCCCCTGGTTCCCATTGATTCTGCACAAGCTGTGTGCCCCGGTCAGGGCTCAGCAGCAGCCCGGGATCGATGGAGCTATCAAAGCTCACTATTGACGTGTGCCTGAGCATTTAAGGGCCTTTAGCGCTCCAGGAAAAGCCGGGAGGGCTCTGCAGCCTCTGGAAAGCTGAGTCTGGAATATCTCCCAGCACTGACATGGCCACGGCAGCCTCTACCTTCTCATCGCCGTGGTTTCCTCTCGATGGAGGCAGGAGGGGCTGAGCCCTGCCTGAGCAAGAAGGGAGAGCAGAACTCCGAGGAACAGCTCTGGCTTCCCAAGAAAGGAGGGTCTGATCCCTGCCTGACTTCAGGAATTTCTGGAAAAATACTTAAAAGTTTCTCACAGTCTTCTTGAGCTTTAGCAAAAAGAAATGAGTACTGAGGATTCTGCTCATCTGCGAGAGGGCTGTGTGCGATGCTGAGCTGTGAACAAGCACTGCTAAAGCTCCACCAAGTGAGAGCTAAAAATAAAGGCACCAGATACCTCCAAAGGTATGTGTTCCCATCTCCAAAGGTGTGTGTTCCCATCTCCAAAGGTGTGTGTTCCCAATCCCAAAGGTGTGTGTTCCCAATCGCAAAGGTGTGTGTTCCCAATCCCAAAGGTGTGTGTTCCCATCTCCAAAGGTGTGTGTCCCTGCTGGCATCATTGAGCTGTGGCAAAGAGAAGCATTTTCAGGAATTACTTCCCAGACTCTCAGCCTGTTCACTTCATTCATAAGCAGAGGAATGGCTTTCCATCGACAGGGTCAGGGTTAGACAGGATATTGGGAACTGGGAATTGCTGTGTGGGAGGGTGGGCAGGGCTGGGCTGGAATTGCCAGAGCAGCTGTGGCTGCCCCTGGATCCCTGGCAGTGTCCCAGGCCAGGCTGGACATTGGGGCTTGGAGCAGCCTGGGACAGTGGGAGGTGTCCCTGCCATGGCAGGGGTGGCACTGGGTGGGATTTAGGGTCCCTTTAACCCAAACCATTCCGGGATTCTGGGATTCCCCCGTGGGAGGGAGGAAGGGAAAGCATCCTCGGCAGTGGAAGTTTGGGACAAGGGTTTATCTTGCCTGGAGCAGTGAATGACCTTCCCTGGGAAGGATGTGCCATCCCCAGTGCCACCAAACACCCTGTGCCATTGCACACTCCCTCTATTGCTCCTTTCCCTTCATTTCCCATATAAACTTTCTTTGCAGCCTTTCAATATCTCAGCTAAATAGGAGAGCCTGGGAAGCCCGGGCCTGTCTCCATTTGGAACTCAGCTGCTCTGCGTGTGGCAGGAGGAGCAGAGGCTCCTCTCCCCTGCAGCCAGAGCAGCTCCTGCCCATTCCCCCTGCAGCTGAGTGCTGCCAGGGCCACATCCCAGCCCGGGAGCTCAGGGCTGCAGCTCTGCCAGGGGCTCTGTCCCTGTGGCACAGGGAAGATCATTCCAGCTCTGGCTGCTCATTCTGCAGCCTCCCCCCAACAGCAGCCAGGGATTGCTGATTTGGGAGTGGGATGAGCTCCCAAAGCCACGAGGAAAGGGAGCAGCAGCTCCAAAGGCACCTCAGAGACACATCCCCTGTGAGATGAAGGCACAGGGAATTCTGCAGTCCCTCCTGCCCTGGGGCTGCAGCCAGGCTGGCCAGCAGGGAGTCCATCATTTCAATCATTTCAAAGGCCTAAGGCATTTCTCATTCCCCGTTTTGTGTTAATCCACCAAAATGTTCTGCCAAGGGCTGAATTGAGCATTTAAAAATATGATGGCAGAAGCTTCTGAGAGTCATGAGAAGAGCAACAACAGAAAAAGAAAAAAAAATACTCCTAAGATGAATAACTGCCTCAATATTGTCATAGAATATCCTGAGCTGGAGGGACCCACAGGATCATCTCCTGGCCCTGCCCAGCCCCCCAACAATCCCACCCTGGACATCCCTGGAGCTCTGGCAGCCTCTGGGCTGTGCCCATTCTCTGGAGAGCCTGGGCAGTGCCCAGCACCTCTGGGGAAGAGCCTTCCCTGATCTCCAGCCTGACCCTCCCTGCACAGCTTCGTGCCAAAGAAAAGCTAAAAGCTCTATCTTGGCACAATTTCCAACTTACAACAACAAAAGCAAGGTCACTTTGGCAGAGGCTCCTCCAACCTACTCCACAGAAGGCAAACAAATACCCAGGTGGGAAACAATGCTAAATAAACCTGTATTAACGATGGTTTGGGGCTTCCAGGATAAAGGTTGTTTTCTTGTTTTCATCTTTTAATCAAACATGACTTTTTTTTAAAGAAGTGCTCACTTTGAAGCAGAATCTCCCTCAGAGAAGCCCTCCACTCATAACTACATGGGAGGTAATGGTTCCTGACCAAAATGGCTCAAAACCCCCTTTAATACCTGATTTTGGTGGTCCCAGCTGCACAGAGGCCACTCTGGGATGTGCTAAAACAGCTGAAAATGTCAGATCCTCACGTGGCACCACCATAACTTTAATAGTCCCCAGTGATGAGTAGAATTTGGGGAATCCGAGCAATGCCTGCCGTGTCAGCTGCCAAATCCCTGATTTGGGAGACCTTGGAGGAGCCAGCAAGTCCTGAGTTGGGCTGTCCAGAAAACTCATCCATCCTTTCCTGCTGGGTTCCCTTTTCATTTCAGTTGCAGAAAATGCCCTCAGGACACCCCAAACTGCACAGGAATGGTTTTTCATGCAGGACATTGCTGCAGGAGGCTGTGTGGGGCAAGCAAGGGCCGTGTCCCATGGGACACACCCTGTCTTCATGGAAATCTGGAAAGTTTTGCTGGGTTATTGTAAAATCTCTCTCCTAGACACTCTAAATTCTAATAATATCCTGTAAACGTCAGATCAGTTTCATTTAAATTTATCACCAATGTTTTTAAGGACCCTGATAACAACTTGGCAACACAAAATAAACCAATATTTGATCTGCCTGACAAGGTATTGGAAATCTAAAGTTGATCTTAATTCATCCCTGTTATAAAATCCAGTATTTGTTACTGCTCCGAATTGCTCTATGGAAATATCAGGTTCCGTTTCTATGACAACAAGAGTCATAAATGCCAAAATTCTTCCTGCTCCCTTTCTGTTTTCAGCTTGACAATGAGCCATTTTTTTAATTCTTTTAAATTAACCTCTCCCTTTCCCCTGGAAATGAATAATCCAGACAGAACCTGCTTTCCCTGCTCCATCCACAATGTCCAGTCATTTCATCACAGCCCAGCTATGGCTGAAGAATTGGAAAAAACTCATCTCCTTTTCCCCAGGGAATATTCAGATCCCGGAAATGGATGAAAGGTGTCAAAAGGAAGCCCAAGGATAACTTTAGAGAAGCAGGGCTGTTCCAGAGGCCACATTCCAGGCAGGAATGTGTGGGTGGCACTGGGGCCATCCCGTCTGTCCTGGTGCCAGAGGCAGCACCCAAGGCATCCTCAGGTGGAGCTCCTGTGTGCTCCCAGCTCAGTTTCACCCGTGGATCCGATGGACAGGACAACAGCAGCTGCCCAGAATTTGCAGAAAAACACCAAATAATCACCTTCATCAAAAAAATCAACAGATAAAAAGGAAATATTTTTGCAGCTCCTTGTCAAAGTTTTGGGGTGATTTTGAAAATCCACAGTTCCCCAGCAGCAGCTCTCTGCTGGTGCACTTCGGTGGGCTGGCAAGGAACCAGGGCTCTGGAGGGAGAAATGCCTGAGAAAACCCTTTATGAGCAGCTTTTCCTGTGGAATTGCAGAAATTAAACTCTTTGGGCAAGGTGAAAAGAGCTGTGGTGAAGTGACTCAGGGTGTCCCTGTCCCGTGTGGAGCACAGCCAGCCTGGTGTCCCCAGGGGCACCTGTAAGGACCTTGCACAGCAGCATTCTCCGGACATTGCGTTCCGTCTCTTGACTTTGGAGAAACTGAGCCACTCCCATGAACTTTTGGGGTCCTGCTGACTTTTGGGGTTCCTTTTGACCACAAATCCTGGGTGCTCCCTTGCCTTAAGGGTAGAACAGAGCTTTTTACAGGCCCACATCCACTGCTCCCAGCACATCCATCGTCACCCCTTCCCCTCCCAGCTGCTCCTGCACTCCCAGGAGAGCTCCCTGTGCTGGAACAGCAAAACCCAATTCCATCTGAACTCCAGGATCTTCTGCAAAGTGCTGCAGCCGCGTGGTCTGTGGGAATCCCAGGGCAGATCTTACGTAAGACGTGGCAGAAGTGGGGCCCTCATTGCTTCTGAGGGCTGCAAATGGTGGAAGTCTCTCACAGTTCCTCGTCTGGCATTTGTTTCACTCTTCTCTCCAGCTCTGTCCCATCTCAGCTCTTCCCTGAGTGCCACAAAGCTGTTCTGAGTGCAAGCGCAGGATTCCCTGCTTTGAGCAAGCTCTCTGGAACCGGAGCTGATGGAAATGCCGCTTGCAGGAGAGCTCTGCAGTGCACACAGACCCTGCAGGGCTGGCTCCTCTCTGCCGCTGCTGGAGCCAGCCCTGGCTCCAGTCCTGACTCCAGCCCAGGATCAGCTCTAGGTCCAGCCCTGGCTCCAGCCCTGGGAGTGCTGTCACTGAAGGGGACACTGGTGCTGGGCTGCACACACAGCCCTGCCATGGCATGGGGCTCTGCTGCTCCTGCTGCAGCTCTTGGAGCCTCAGAGCTCGGCCAGAGAGGGATTCCTGCCCCGACAGAGCTTCCAGCACCACACAGGGGCAGGACACAAGGAAAGGGCCCCAGGGGAGGGTTAGGTTTGATATTGGGGAAAATGGAGCCTGGTGTTTGCTTTCCGCTCTGAAAATTTTTACTGCAACTAATTTTTCATTCATTTTCAGCTCTTGGCTGGCTGATCGTTCCCAGCACTTGCTGTGGAAATATTCCTTCCCTTCCTGCTCTCTTTTCCTGCACCGGTGTCCCCTGGGCCACAGCATCATGAACACAATGGACAGGAACACTTTCTCTGCCCTGTTCCTTAGGTGAGAATAGAAGATGCTTGACTTCTGCCAGAAGTTCAACTGCTGCTTGTGGAAACTCAGAAAAAAATGTGCATTTTCTTCCTATTGTGGTTCAGGTCTTTACCCTTTCTTTGCACTGTTCTGGTCCACTGAAGTCACTCAACTCGAAGCCTCACAATTCTGGGTTTAAAAATTCCCGATTTCCCCCTGCCCTGACTGTCCCAAGGGAATGTGCTCAGGAATCTTTGCCTGAAGCTGCGTGCAGCCAAAATATGGCAAGTGCCTGAATCCAAATTATTTTGTTCTAAAAATGAATGCCTGGTGATCCTTCACTGCAGCACAGCTCCACCACGCTCTGCCCCTGAGGTGCTCCATGGATCCACGAGGAACCCTGGGCTGGAAGGAACTTCCCAAAGCAGTGGATGAGATTCCTGTCACTCTTTGGGGGAAGGCTCGTTTGTGAGAGGGACAGATCGGCTGAAGGCAGCGATTGCACGGTGTCAGGCACTGGATTTAATGCTCCTCCTTTTGATGCAGGTTTGTCTGTCTAGAAGAGCCTGGCACACAGGAATAACTTTTACATTTCAGGGTTTTAGACTAATTTAGACTGAAACCTGAATTGGTCTTTTTTTTCCCCCCCCACAAATTATATCAGCTTCTGTTTACATTTACATTTTCACTGAAACTTCTGCTGCTTCCCAAGTCAGGGACGTAATGTCTTCTCATAAAAACCTCATCAAGCATCAACTAAAATTCTTCTTCACTCTCTTTATGCTCACAAACCATTCCTTTTTTGAATACCTCCAGTAAGTGATGCTAAACTTCACCATCTGCTAAGATTTTTATCCCATTGTATTTCTTTTTCACTCCTGAAGATGATAATTTGCTTATATTGCTGTGCATTTCCACCTCTCAGTATTTTTGCCAGGCATTATCAAATCTTTGCTTCTTAATTTTAATAATTTGCCATTAATTTACATTCGCAATGATCTCTGCAGCCTAAATCAGCAATCAGCTTCATTCAGCGCTGGTCCAGAAGCTAAAGAGCTCAGACCAAAAAAGAGCATTTTTGCTGTTATTCACAAAATAATTCACAAAATGGTTTTGTGCTGGCGCAGGGGCAGAACTAGTCTGGGCTTGTCTCATCCTGAGCTGCTCTGAGCCATTTCCAGCTGAGTGTGGAATATCCATGTCGCTCTTCCCAATTATTTGGGCTCCATGGAAATCCTGCCCATGGATCAATCCCACGGCCCCAGCCCCTGAGGGAGGATATGCTGTGCTCCAGCTGAGAGGGAGGGCTGGGGAAAGTCAGCTCTGGGGTGGGTCCCCCTGAGGAAAGAGCACTTGAACACATTTTCCTCTAAAATGCATAAAAATCAGCCCAAAGTGCTGTGAAACAGAACAGGAGGAAGTCCTGGTGCCAGGCACGTGCCTCCCAGTGAAACAAGCTGATGGCTGAATATCCCCGTGGGACAGATGTCTGGAGTGCTCTATTTTCATTAAAATAACCTTTTCAATTAAGCATAAGAAATTATTAATATTCTTATCTGTTATCAGGACCTTATTTCGTACCCATCAAGACAACAGCACAAGTCATAATTGAAAATTTCGTACCCATCAAGACAACAGCACAAGTCATAATTGAAAAAAATCTATTTCTGGGGCTCTCTGGATCCGCAGGTGCAGCTGCAGGAGAGGAGAGGCCCAGGGAAAGTAGCAGGAGGCTTTAAATAATTCTGATTTATGCTTTGGATTATGGCAGCAACTGAATATGCTAGGCCAGGTTTGGGGTTGTGGTACCATGAAATTGATGAGCGCACACATAAACTGAAGAGATGTCTTTCCTCCAAAGTTTTTACTATCCAAGTGAAACCAGTGATGAGGCGTACAGAGTGAATTTGATGCCATTTTGTCAAGCCCTTAAAGCAAACTGATTTCTTTAGGTCATAGCTCCCAAACACGGGCTTTCAAACATTCCAAATTTCCACTGTTACTGATAATCCTGCCTGGATTTGTCCCCTTTTTCACTTGGGGAAACGCTCTCCTGCCCACAGAAAGGGGGAATCAGGGAGAGATTTGTGTGTGGGCAAGGAGGGGATGGGGAAAAAGAGTCTCTGAGCTCGGGGCACCGCCAGTGTCCCTCTGAGCTCAGTGTCCCTCTGAGCTCAGTGTCCCCTGTGAGCTCAGGGCACTCTCAGTGTCCCTGTGAGCTCAGTGTCCCTGTGAGCTCAGTGTCCCCTGTGAGCTCAGGGCACTCTCAGTGTCCCTGTGAGCTCAGTGTCCCCTGTGAGCTCAGGGCACTCTCAGTGTTCCTGTGAGCTCAGGACACCCCCAGTGTCCCTGTGAGCTCGGGGCACCCTCAGTGAGCTCAGGACACCCCCAGTGTCCCTGTGCACTCAGTGTCCCCTGTGGGCTCAGGGCACCCCCAGTGTCCCTGTGAGCTCGGGACACCCCACTCCCGTCAGGGCTGGGCGCTCCGGCCGAGCTGCAGATGTCCTGCACAGAGACAGGAGATGCCCAGGGGATCTGGCTCAGCTGAAGGGAATTTCAGCGCAGGGACGACCAGGGAGATGGTGCCAAGGATTGGGGCTGCTGATCCGTGGCGGCTGAGTCTGACAGCCCAGAGCTCCTGAGCGCAGGGACAGTGGCAGGGCTGAGCCTCATAAAACACTTCATTAACTCACAGACAGCAAATGGAAAATGGAAAATCCTTCACCCAGAAAGTGAAATCAGATTTTGCTTTTTACAGAGCACGTGGCCTTGTTCTTTATCTTTTAATTTATTTATTCTGGTGAAGAAAAGAGGCTGAGAGGATGACACAGGACTCCAAAATCCCGGATTACCTCACGTGCCCTCGCAGGCGTGTGCTGCTGCAGATGGCACGGGATAAATTTAACCGATGCTGTCACTGGGTGCTTCCAAACAGCTGAATTCCACATCTTGCTGTGCCCAGAGCCTTAATTGCTGCAGCTGAGCAGGGTTTGTGGGGATGTGCTGCAGCAGCCGGTGCGGGGGCATTGTTACACCGAGGGAACCACAGGAATTTATATTTGGTTGCACGGAATCATCAACTCATGGAATGGTTTCAGCTGGAAGGGATCTTAAATCCCACCCAGTGCCACCCCTGCCATGGCAGGGACACCTCCCACTGTCCCAGGCTGCTCCAAGCCCCAATGTCCAGCCTGGCCTGGGACACTGCCAGGGGTCCAGGGGCAGCCACAGCTGCTCTGGGCACCCTGGACTTGTCCATGGAGCCTTTGATGCCCAAAGATTTCCATGGTATTTTGCCATGGCCCTGGGTCCTGCTCCCGTGCAGCTCAGAGCAGAGCCTGGAGCCCCCCAGTCCCAGCCTGGAGCTCCCTGATCCCACCCAGGCTGCACAGATCCCACCCGGGCTGCACAGATCCCGGTGTGGGCTGTACAGATCCCACCCGAGCTGCACAGATCCTACCTGGGCTGCACAGATCCTACCTGGGCTGCACAGATCCCAGCCTGGAGCCCCCCCCTGATCCTGCCTGGAGGCCCCCAATCCCAGCCTGGAGCCCCCCAGTCCCAGCCTGGATCCCCCTGATCCTGCCTGGAGCCCCCCGATCCCACCTGGGCTGCACAGATCCAGCCCCGCCCCTGGGATGTGAGCCCTGGGGGGACACGGGCACTGTGGCAGCGCTGTCCCCAAGCTGTCCCTGCAGCAGGGAGTGACCCCGGGGTTGCTGCCCAGGAAGGCAGGGCTGCCGGGTGCTGAGGCTCATCCCGGGCTCTGTCCCCGCAGGGTGACACCCGCAGGCACTCACCCCGAGCCCATCCCCTCCCCAGGACAGCTCATCCCAGCGCCTGCATCCCCTCGGGGCCACCTTCAGCACTGCTGCGGGAATCACAGTGCCAGCAGAAACTCTAAATTAACACTTGCAGATTGCATTACATTTCCCCGCACACAAAGCTAGTTTTTTTCCCCTCAGTTGCAAAGAAATTCGAACAAATAATTTAGAGGGGGAAAAAAAGGTAAATCACCATTTTTTTGCTCATTCTGTTGGAAAGTGAAGAGGTTCACGCAAGCAGCAGGAGGAGAGGCAGGAGCTGAGCGCAGGAGCAAATGATCTCCCGAGGGGCTCCCGGGGGAGCTCAGCCCATCCCTCCTCTGCTCTGCAGCTCCTCTTTCTGCAGTCCTCGCACTCAGGCCCTTCCAGGGAAGGTATCCGGTGGATCAGAGCCTCCAGCTCTTTGCCCAGGAGCGATTTTTTCACTGCTCTACAAAGCTTTTTGAAAAGGAAAATTTCCCCTCCCGTGCTTCCCAGTGCACAGTCCCAGGGGACTGCTCCAGGGAGGATATTTCTGTGTGCTCCAAACCCCACAATGTGCTGCTTGGTTCTGCCTTATTTGCATGTTCTAAAGGTGCTGCTGAGTGGGAATTTAGTGCTCCAGCTCCATCCTAGTGGTTTTCCAACTCCTGTGCATATGCAATAATTTGTACTCAGAGATGTGCAGTGACCTCTTTTTTTCAGTGCAAGAAATGTTTTCATTAAAAATAAAATAGCAGATACATCAAGACATTTCCTCTTGTAAAGCCTCCTGTCCTGAATATCAAGTAGGAATAGCCAGGCTGTACAAAGCTTTCTGATGGTGCCACACAGATAAGAAAAGGAGAGACTGAGAGGGAGGTTGGGCTGTTGTATAAGAGATAAACCAAATTTACAGGCTCTGGAACTTCCATAAACAGATCAGAGAATCAGGGGTTGTCTGGGGCTGGGAGGGACATGAAGGGTCATCCCATCCCACCCCTGCCATGGCAGGGACACCTCCCACTGTCCCAGGCCGCTCCAAGCCCTGTCCAGCCTGGCCTGGGACACCAGGGCCAGCTCCAGCCCTTGGTCCTGTTAAACCTCCTGAGATTGCCATGGACCCCTCCGGTGCCCCCGATGTGTCACTGCACCCTCAGCTCGGTGTCACCTGCTGTGCCGAGGGTGCCCTTGACCCCTGCTGAAGATGTCACATGAATGGCGCCAGTGCCAGCAGGGTGCCCTGAGGGACACCAGCGGTCACTGGTGGCCAGCGGGACTGACCACGACCCTGTGGCTGAGGCCATCAGCAACATCCGCGTGGCTGAACTGAAATACTTCTAATAATGTAACCCAAATCAGGGCCTGAGGAGCTTTTAGGAGCAAAAAGCTCCATTTTGTAGCCATTCCCTCCCAGCCCCTTTTATCTGGAGCTGCGCTGTCTCATCGGCACCGTGAATATTTATAACCGCGGATTCAAATGATCCCTCATCCGGGAGGGGAGAACAGCTCCGGCTGGGAAACATTCACCATGTGAACACAAACCAGGAGCAGAAACAAATTCGTGGAGACATCTAAAAGAGCACTCACAGCATTCAGAGCAGCTCATCTGAGCAGCTCTTGTCGTGCTGGTACCGATGGAAACAGAGCTCGGGAAACATGGAATTAGTGATTTCCACCATCTTGAGGAGACAAAATTAACGTGCTGCCACCAGATCGTGGCTCCTGGAACCAAGGAGCCTCCTTGGTTACAAATTGTGTTTGAAATTTCTGAATTCCTGGAGCTGGCTGAGTCCTCAAAGCCCAGAATTGGGAATATTTTAACAAATAGAAGCTGTCAGGTCTGTTCAAGGCGATTCACAAATTCCTGCTGCTCCTTATCTGACAGAATTCAGATCATTGCCAAAGAATGGGCATAACAGCTCACAAGCCCCTGAATTCTCCATTAATTCAGGCAAAAAAATAATCCAGCTGAAAAGTCACACTGCTAATTACTCTGATTTAAAGAGCATTTCAATTACCTAATTGAGGCCCAGAAATAGTGCACTCAATTTAGGTGGTCAGTCACAGTTCAGAAATAATGAATAGTAAATGATTAATACACAGCCCAGAAACACTCATAATCGGAAAATGATTCCTTTGAATCAGCCAGTGGATGGCTGGCAACATGGGACACCCCAATCAATTACAGCCCCGGCTCAGCCCAGGAATGCTGCTCTGGGAAATGCAGCTTTTCCCCAGGGCTTACCCCAATGGGCTTTGTCCTTTCAGAAGGCCACAGAGAGGATTTTATTGCAGGTGCTTTACCCAGATCATGTGTGTTTGATTGTTTGGGGTGTTTTTTCATCGATAGAGGCAATTTGGCCTGGATGAGCTAAACTTTTCTTGGCATTTACACATCAAATCTATCCTGGTACTGCTGGGCCAGTGCAGGGGGGGCTGCGATGAGGGGACACATCCAGGGGCTGCTGGACACATCCAGGGCCACCCAAACACATCCAGGGCCACCCAAACACATCCAGGGGCTGCTGGACATATCCAGGGGCTGTGGGACACATCCAGTGCTACCAGAGAGAGAAAGAGAGGGAATGGTCTCAGGCTGGGCCAGGGGAGGCTCAGGGTGGACAGCAGCAGGAATTTCTCCATGGAAAGGGCGCTCAGGCCTTGGCAGGGCTGCCCAGGGAGGTTTGCAGTGCCCATCCCTGCAGGTGTCCAAGGATACCATCAATTAATAAATAGCAATTAAAAATCACACTAATAACTAGTTAACATTAGCAATAAACATTGGTGACTAATGCACAAAATTAAGGCAAAGATAGGAGTGAAAATTCTTCTGTGAAGAGCTTAATCCAGTGAAAAGTCACCTTCAGATCAGGCAAAATATATTCAAGTTTTTTAAGATTTTTTTCTACAGCTCCTGACCCTTCCCGGAGGGAAAAGAGAAGGAAGGAAAATGTTACAGCAGAGATGTTCCATTTCAACTACTCCAAAAAAATAATGAAACAAAAAAAAAAACCCAAACCTAAACCAACCCAAAACAAAACAAAAAACCAAAACCAAAACCAAAACAAAAAAACCCAAAAAAACAAAAAACAAAAAAACCCCAAAGAACCAAAAAAACCCCCAAAACCAAAAAACAAAAAACAAATAAAAAACCCCCACACAAACAAAAAAAAAACTAACAAAAAACCACAAAAAAACCCCTAAAAAACCCTAAAAACCTCCTAAAACAAAACAAAACAAATATAGAATTGTTTAGGTTGAAAGGGAACTTGAAGCTCATCTTGTTCTGCCCTGGGCAGAACCTCCCACTGTCCCAGGCTGCTCCAAGCCCCAATGTCCAGCCTGGCCTGGGACACTGCCAGGGATCCAGGGGCAGCCACAGCTGCTCTGGGCAATTATTCTGAAGCTAAAACATTATTCTAAAAAATTATGCATAATATAGAATATGTAAAATAAATTTATTTTAGATGTATTTATATATTGTGAAATAGAAAGTTATTTTTGTACAACTCTGAAAATAATGCTGACATTATTCCAAAACTACATTTTAAATGAGAGCAAGCCCGATTGCCATTCAAAGCAGGAATGTAAGAAAACATCCCCAGGAGGACGGCACGTTTGGATGCAGGGAGAGCCCCCAGGAGCCTGGAGCTGCTGTGAGCTGGCAGAGAGAGCACAGAGTGTGCTCCTTTCAGGAGCTCAGATAACCAGGTATTGTTGTTATCTGCCTCTATTTGCCTTTCCTTCCCAATTCGGATAAATTATTTGCCATAGCAACCCCCAGTGCTAATAAGTTGTACTATTTAATTACATGTTGCATGAAATTATTCCCATTTGTCAGTTTTCATGTTCCCGCATCAGAAATTCTGTTCCAACAAGTCATACCTTCCAGAAAGGACATTTCTTTCACATGTTTATCTTAATTACCCACCTAATAATTGGTTACAAATCGTGGCAGCCCTGCTGGCACATGCAGGGAGCCGTGCCAGGGCTGGCTGAGGCCATGGGGTGCCCTGGACCTCCTGACTTTGCTGGGACATGGTCACACTGTTGGGACTGGGAGAGGAAAGGATGGACTTCACGTGAACTGCCAGAGGGCAGGGCTGGATGGGATATTGGGAATTGGGAATTCCTGGCTGAGAGGGTGGGGAGGGCTGGGCTGGAATTGCCAGAGCAGCTGTGGCTGCCCCTGGATCCCTGGCAGTGTCCCAGGCCAGGCTGGACATTGGGGCTTGGAGCAGCCTGGGACAGTGGGAGGTGTCCCTGCCATGGCAGGGGTGGCACTGGAGGGGCTTTAATGTCCCTTTAACCCAAACCATTCCAGGAATCCATGATTCACTCACCTTTTACCCCCTGAGCTCCCACATGGCCCCGTGGGTGTCATGCCCAAAGGTTCCCAACCTGCTGAGGTGTCCCAGAAAAGGTCACAGCCCTTTTGTCCTTGTCCCTGTCCCTCTGTCGGAGCTGCTGCAGGGGCGCCGTGTCCTGAGGCTCAGTGGCCCTGGCAGTGCCCGAGGCGGAGCTGGGCCCAGCTCTGGGAAGTCCAGGGGAGCCCTGATGGTGTTCCTTGCTGTTATTTGGGAAGCAGCAGCTATTATTTGGGGTCAGAGCTGTTCTGGGTCACCGCAAAACAAACCCAACCCCACAATGGGTTGGGCTTTTCCTTCGCTCTGTGCGCTGGGGTGTCAGGGACAGATACAGCAGCAATTAGGCAAAAAGTGTGATTTGATTTACCAAACTGACAGGAACAGCTCTGCCCTCCCATCCCTGCCAGCAGCAGTTTTCTGGGACTGGTTTCCCTGCTGGTCCCGGGGTTTTCTGGGGCTCCCCTCCTGTGCGGCTGCACCCAGAGCTGGTGTGACGGGGCCGGCTCCTGCTGGGGCTGTGCCAGCTCCTGGTGCCACTCGGGCAGCCCCAGGGGTTCATCCATCTGTGTCTGAGCCAGGCAGAGCTTCCACAGGCTCCCAGACATTCCATAAAGTGCTTTATTGGCTGTTCTTACCAATAAAACTCCTTTTCTCCCCGCAGTCCCCGTGCCCTCCCTGCCGGAGGTGCCGCTGCTCCTGCAGCACAGCAGGGTCTGTCCAGCCCCGGGCAGGAGCTAACATCCTCAGGATCAGTGCTCGGAGCAGCGCTGCTCTGGGCAGCTCCCAGACCCGAGCTGAGGGGAGGGAAAACAAGGGTGGGAGGATCCCAACCCTTCCTGGCTGTCCGTGCCTTTGGGCCAAGGGATACAACACCTGCAGCAGCAGCTGGCCCATCCCAGGAGCCTCGTGGCTTCTCGGGGAATCTGTTTGCTGGAAGAGTTAAAGCAGCCCTTCCTAAGCTCTATGGGAACCTTATTCAGGTTCTCATCACAGAGATTCACACAGGAGTTTGAAACTCTCCCCTCTTTTTTTTTTTTCCCTTTCACCCTGAAGTTTTTATTTTAGGAAAAAACCAAACAATTCTTTCATCCAACACTGGTCCTTGCAGCTCAGTTTGGAAATAAACCTCATGATGAATAATGAATAATTCTCCAGTAACCAAGGACTCTGTGGTTCTTGGGATGGGTTGCACTGCATGATCCAGATCATTGATTCTGGTAAACACGGGAATGGAGGATAACCTCTGACCACAGAAACTAGGGGAAGGCATCAGAGACAGCAGTGCACTGTGCAGCAAAGCCAACTGATCCCACCCACAGCTCTGCACTTCTGCTCTGCAACAGAACTCGGGCACAGAGTGCCAGGACAAGGGGGAATAGCTTCCCTGTGCAAGAGGGCAGGGTTAGGTGGGACATTGGGAAGGAATTCCTGGCTGGGAGGGTGGACAGGCCCTGGCACAGGTGCCCAGAGCAGCTGTGGCTGCCCCTGGATCCCTGGCAGTGTCCCAGGCCAGGCTGGACATTGGGGCTTGGAGCAGCCTGGGACAGTGGGAGGTGTCCCTGCCATGGCAGGGGTGGCACTGGGTGGGATTTGGTGTCCCTTCCAACACAAATCATTCCAGAATTCCATGAAATGACAGAAGACCCCTGCCATGCTGGTGCAGCGCCAAGCATGACAGGGATCGACAGAAAGCAGGATGGAGAGACCATTGGGTGGTGCTCAGGAGGAGTCTCAGGTTATCCTCTGCACTTGGCTCTGTTCATGGACTATCCTGAGCTGGGATGGTCACATAGGACCATCCAGTCCAACCCTGGCGATGCCCAGCCCCCAACAATCCCACCCTGGGCATCCCTGGAGCTCTGGCAGCCTCGGGGCTGTGCCCATTCCCTGGGGAGCCTGGGCAGTGCCCAGCACATCTGGGGAAGAGCCTTTCCCTGATCTACACCCCTACCCCCCTGGCACAGCTCCAGCCCTTCCTGGGTACTGTCCCTGTCCCAGGGGGCAGAGACCAGAGCTGTCCCTCTGCTGTCCCTCGGGAGGAGCCGCAGCCCCTGGGTGAGGTCTCCCCTCCGTCTTCTCCAGCTGAACAATCCCAGTGCCCTCAGCCGCTCCTGCTAGGGTCCCTTTAGACCCTTCAGCATCTGTGTCCCTCTTGGGACACTCTCCAATAGCCTGGATCTCCCTCCTGTCCCTGGATCAGGGTGAGGCTGCCCCAGCAGCAGTGCTGGCCCATCCGAGGGTGCCGGAGGGGATTCCCTCCCCAGGGACACCAGCCCAGGGCTGCAGGAGCAAAGGGAGCTGTGGATGAGCAGCAGGAGCCAGGGGATCGCGTCCAGAGCTGATCCTGAACCGCCCTGCTCCGCCAGGAGCCTCCTGGTTCCCATGCAGCACCACGCTCGGGCTCTAATGACACCGGTTGCTTTGAGACTTCAAGGGAGGAAATTTTAATAAAAACTTGCCTTGCTGTTATTCCACTGCCAGCTCTGGCCTGAATTAAACATTAGGCTGAGGAGCTCTGTTGACAGAACATCCCGTGGAGCCCTGCTGGCCCTGCTGAACGTGGGCAAGAGTTTGGTGTCATTTTAAGGCTCATTTGCAGCTTTCAGTCAGCCCCACACAGGACACGGCTGAAGTGCTGGGAGAGGCCTCCTGTCGTGGGCAGGGCTGACTGAGCACGGAGTCACTCGTGTGTCCCATGCCATCGCTGCAGTGTCACCTGGGCGGGAGCAGGCACTGAGCCAGCCCAGCTGTGCTCCTACCACGGAAAACAGCTGGAGAGGGGAATCACTGAAGGGGCTGTGCCCTCCATTCCTGCCGTGCAGCTGAGCTGGAGCTTCACTGTGTTCATCTCCAATAGCACAGCTTCATTTCGGATCAAACAGCATTTTCCAGGCAAAGCAAATGCCACGGGCTGGGTGTGCTTGGGAGAAAGTGATAGAGATATCCAGCACGGAAACACAGAGTGGTTTGGGTGGGCAGGGACCTCAAATCCCATCCCATCGCACCCCCTGCCCTGGACAGGGACACGTCCCATGTGCCAGGGTGCTCCAAGGGCTGTCCAGCAGGGCTGGGAATGGGAGTGCAGGCTGTGGTCATTGGCAGGCAGAGCAGAAGCTGAGGCAGCACAGAACAGGTTAAGGTGAGGCTGGGGAGAGGTGCTGACAGCTATCACTGAATTAGCGGAAGAATTCCTCTCCACAACCTGAAGGTTTATTAACATTTTTCATTAGACTTAAAAGGTTCTCTGCTCTCCAGGATTAGAATGAAATTGATGAGAGGGGACAGCTTCATTAAATTAAAAGTTAGCTTTTGAAAACTTCATACTGCAGTGTTTTCTGGAGAGAGTTCTCAGCCTGGCACCTGCCTGGGCCTGCAATTCCCCCAAAATGGATTGTCCTGGCACTGGCTGATCCCTCTGGGCAGGATTCCCAAAAGAGTTTGCACCATCCAGTGAAAGGCCCAGGGCAGGGTCCCTCCTGTGGGGTGACGCTGAAGAGATCTCCCATTCCCTGAATCCCAGAGCATCCCTGCAGCCAGAGCCTCCTGGCACAGTCCTTCCTGTGGGGTGAGGCTGAAGATATCTCCCATTCCCTGAATCCCAAAACATCCCTGCAGGCAGAGCCTCCTGGCAGGATCCTTCCTGCAGGGCTCTGATGAACAGCATTTCCCATTCTCTGACCCCAAAGGATCCCTGCAGGCAGAGCCTCCTGTGGGGTGATGCTGAACAGCATTTCCCATTCCCTGACCCCAGAGCATCCCTGCAGGCAGAGCCTCCTCCCGCACTGAGGCCCTGCAGTCATATGGCCCCAGGACTGTCCTGTGCAGCCCCACATCTCTGGGCAGCAGCGCAGGACAGAGCCCCTGGACCCCTTTGCTGTTCCCACTGCCCCAGCAGGACCCAGAATATTCCCACTGCCTCCTCCCAGGAGGCTCCATCGCCCCAGACTCTGCAGGGACACAGGAGCCCATGGCCTCAGCATCCCCAGGAGCCTCCTCCACCTCCAGACACAGAAGAATTTGGGAGGAGTCAAGCCTGGAAAAAGGATGGGGGAGAGGGTATCTTCTCCTGGACAGTGAGGGGAGGGCTGTCATGGAAATGGTGACAGCAACTCCAAGGTGGCTCAAGCTCCAGGATTCATTTTAAACAGCAGGGAAGTTCTTATCAAAATAATCCAAATTTCAGGTTTCTCAAAAAGTGGGAGGGTTTTTTTACCTTTAAAGGTGATGACAGATATGTGATACCACAGCACAGTTAATGCCACACAAATCAGTGCTTGTCTTTAGTCTGTGACCTGTTATTTCACTGGCTGCCCTTAGCAGACTGATTTATCTGTTTTCAGCAGTGATAAATTGCAGAATATTAAGATAATGGCGTTGCATTCATTACTATTCAGCTGTTTATTACCAAAATTTAAATGTAATTTAATTTCAAGTGGAAAATAATGATCACTACTGGGACAAGCAAAGACAACTTATTACTCATCTCCATCAGCATTTTATTTAACAGAACTGAAACAACAAAAGAGAACGATTTAGTAAATGCATTTCGAACAAATGCCATGTTAATGGTTGATCGCAACAAAAAATACAGTGAGGCCCTGGCACAGGCGCCCAGAGCAGCTGTGGCTGCCCCTGGAGCCCTGGCAGTGTCCCAGGCCAGGCTGGACATCGGGGCTTGGAGCAGCCTGGGACAGTGGGAGGTGTCCCTGCCATGGCAGGGGTGGCACTGGATGGGATTTAAGGTCCCTTCCAGCCCAAACCATTCTGGGATTTTATAGTATATTGAAGCTTCTAGAAAAAAAAAAAAAGCCAGAATTTATCTTCACTGGCCAGAGTTTGTGTCAAAGTGACTTTTTTAACTTTAAAGCACATTTCCTGTAATAATGATTACTGAAATATATCACAACTTTTTGTATCAATTTGTCCAATATAGAAAATCTCTGCTTGAACTATTGCAAGGGAGAAGCCTCAGTTGTTGCCCCAGAGCCTCCCCTGCCGTGGGGAACTCCCCCAGGCTGTCTCTGGGATCCCAGCAGGGTTTGGGTGGCACTGATAACAGCCCAGCCGAACAGGGAGGGAAGCTCAGGGTTTGGGCTGTGCTGCCACCATGGATTGGCCCATGGAATGTTCTTTCCCTGCACTGAGGGAATTCCCAGTAGGGCTCGGATGGAAGGGCTACAGAGCCCCAGGGCTCCGCTCTGCCATGGGCCCCAAATCTCAGTCACTCACCTGAGCTTCACAGAGGGACAGAAATGCTCTGGGACAGTCCCATTTGTGTTCTGGGACAGCCCCGCCTCGTCCAGCCCAGAGCAGCATCGGCCCCAGCCGGGAGCAGGAGCCTCAGCCCACCTGGGGTGCTGCATTCCCATCTCTGCAGCATTCAGACATGTACCAGGCTCAGACACTTCTTCTGAAATAAAATATAAAATATAAATAAGCATACATAGAATACAAAAGCTAACATAATAATTTAACGAAAATATAAACATATATGCTAAATATTGGAATTAAATTATCTTAAAAGTCCCTTCTAACCCAAACTTTGCTCTGATTCTAATATATATAATATATAAAATTATCTATTTAGCACCAACCTTTGTGATGCAGGATGTTTGGCATCTATTCCCTTGTGCTCATGTACGATATTCCTGGAGAGGCTGAATCCATGGCCTCCCCCTGTGCCACCCCAGGTCTGTGCTCACCCCTCCACAGAGCTGGAGCTCTTACACGCCGAAGGCACAGCCAGACCCTGTGGCACAGAGAAGGAGCAGTAAATACATATTTACCTGCACAAGTGACTGTATTTTCAAGGAGCAGAAATACGTAAAATGTCAACAGAGAAAAATGGTGATAAAAAATCAGTCAGTGCCTTCTGGTTTCTCATTAGGTGCAATTCCCTGGTTTCTTTGGTGGTATTGCGAATTCCCCCAGGTCTGGGGATGCTGAGGCAGTGTCCCAGCCCTGTGTCCTGTGTGACAGGGGCAGCAGCCTCTGCCATCGCCTTTGCTTTCCTCACCCCCAGCCTGTCCCACAGTCCAGCCTGTCCCAGCC
>VZRL01003026.1:69473-123901 GCA_013397895.1 Origma solitaria
CTGCCACCGCTGCCACCGCTGCCACCACTGTCACCGCTGCCACCACTGCCACCGCTGTCATCATTGTTACCATTGTCACCATGGCCACTGCCACAGCTGCCACTGTCACCGCTGCCACCACTGTCACCCCTGCCACTGCTGCCACCACTGCCACCACTGCCACCACTGCCACCACTGTCACCACTACCACCACTGCCACTACTGTCACTGCTGTCATCATTGTTATCATCGTCATCACCGCCAATGCCACCACTGACACAACTGCCACCACTGTCACTGCTGTNTTATCATTGTCATCACAGCCAATGCCACCACTGCCACCACTGTCATCATTGTTACCATTGTCACCATGGCCACTGCCACAGCTGCCACTGTCACCGCTGCCACTGCTGCCACCACTGCCACCGCTGTCATCATTGTTACCATTGTCACCATGGCCACTGCCACAGCTGCCACTGTCACCGCTGCCACCACTGCCACCACTGTCACTGCTGTCATCATTGTCATCACAGCCATTGCCAGCACTGCCACCACTGTCACCACTGTCACCGCTGTCACCATGGCCATTGTCACCACGGTCACCATTGTCACTGCCACCATTACCGTCACCACCCCCACTGCCAAACCCTTCCCTGCCACCAGTGCCACCACCACCAGTGCCAGCACTGCCACCATCAGCACTCACTGCTACTGCCGCCTCCTCCGCTGGCACCAGCACAGCCATTGCCACTGCCAGCACCATCACTGTCACCACCGCTGGGACCCTGTCCCTCCTCCCTGGTGCCTGCCAGGCTCCCTGGGGTGGGAGCCGGCGCTGCCCGGTGCCAGGGGAGGGAGGTGAGCACTTTCCTGGGGCTCTTTTGATCCGAGTCAATAAATACATGGGTATTTCCAAAAGCTGCTGAATTAAATCTGTGTTGCCTTTAAAACAGAGCCAAATGTTATGACAAAATATCATTAACAGTTTTAAGGAGAACAAAAAAAATTCCTTAAAATTAAAAATAAAAGCAGATTCAAATATTCCAGTGAGATTTTTACAGCCAGACAGAGCCTTGGGGGGGAAGCAATGCCTTCTCCTGTTCTCTTTCCCATGAATTGTTCTGTGTGCCTTTGATCAGCACTGGCTCCCCAGCTCCAGGAGTCTGTCGGGTTCTGCTGTTGGTCATCTCTGGGGGAAACGCAGCCCAGTGATCCAGGACAACAAATCCTTCCTGGCAGGAGCTGCCTGACGTCGAGAGTGATTAGAGCCGACATGGAAATATGGAGCAGAGATGAAAAGTAAATGTTGTTCCCTGTAATTTGATGGGAAGGACTTTTTCAAGTATTCCCATGTTTTGTTCAGATTAACTTATCTCTGCTTTCCCACAGACACCCAGGAGCTGCGGGGAAGGGAGAAGGAAAGGGAGCAAATAAATAAGCAGTAAACAGATAAATAAACCCGGCTGATGAAGGGTTTGCATTCAGATTTCACCAAGAGCAAAAACAAAGGGTATTTGAAACGCTGTTATGCACAAACAATTCTGGTAAAGAATATGTTTTTAAATCCATATTTATTGGAGCAGGTCTGAGGCTCCAGCACTGCCCCAGGGTTTTGGGAAGAGGGTTGGCAGCGTTCTCATGGATGACACTACCCTGGGGGGACCCCATGGAATCCCAGAATGGTTTGGAATGGGAGGGACATAAATCCCACCCAGTGCCACCCCTGCCATGGCAGGGACACCTCCCACTGTCCCAGGCTGCTCCAAGCCCCAATGTCCAGCCTGGCCTGGGACACTGCCAGGGATCCAGGGGCAGCCACAGCTGCTCTGGGCACCTGTGCCAGGGCCTGCCCACTCTCCCAGGGAGGAATTCCTAATTCCCAATATCCCATCCATCCCTGCCCTCCTTTGGCTTCAAGATGGTCAGAGATAGGAGCTGAGTCTGTCCAGGGACAGGGGCTCTCCCCTCCCTGCAGACTGGCAGGGAATTGCATTCTGCCCTTGAGTGAATTTCCAGAGAGAGGAGCTATCCCTTGGATATTCTGGTTTGATTTGCTCAGTGTTAAAATTGCTGTTTTCTCTCTATTTCAAGTGTGTTTGGTTGCTGCTCCCAGGCGCTGGACCTTGTTGTACCTTTGCCTGATAAATCAGAGACCTTTGCTTTCAGGAATCTTCTCGCCTGACAGAGATGAAATCAGAGGTTTTCTCATCAGGTAAAGTAAATAAATGCAGTTCGTTCAGTGTTCCACTGTAAGATGGAATTTGTGGCCCTGAAATCTTTCTGTCCCACTCATCCGGGGGATGGGGACAAACATTTTAGCAGTATTTTAGTGGCAATAGAGCAAGGGGTGATGGCTTGAACTGAAAGAGAACTACATTAATATAAAATTTTATACATTGAGGGTGGGCAGACCCTGGCACAGGTGCCTGGGGAAGCTGTGGCTGCCCCTGGATCCCTGGAAGTGTCCCAGGCCAGGCTGGACAGGGTTTGGAGCAGCCTGGGACAATGGGAGAAACTCTCCAGTTCTTGTTCAGTGGGGAAGGGACAGTCCACAATCACTGAGGAGCTGGAAGGACTTCCTGGCTCCAAACGGAGGTTTTGTCACACAGAGGGACCCCCATGGCCCCGGAACCTGCCCTTGGCACGTGCAGAGACCATTCCAGTCACAGAGCAGGGAATGGGACAGGTGTGCAATGGATAGAGTGCAGCCAGGGAAACTGCAGCAGCAGCAATGTTGGAAGTGATGGGGAGTTACACGTGAATAATCACAGGCACAGTTCCTTACCTGTCTCCCCTGGGCAGGAAGCAAACAGCCCAAGCTGCAGAGCCGGTGGGTTTGTGGTGTTTGGGGTTATCATTTCCCAGGGAAATGAGTGGATTAAAATCAGCGCTTCCCAGGATGAGCTCTCTGTGCCTGTCCCTGGGTGTCTGCAGGGGCATCCTCATCATTCTCGGAGCAAAGCTGCAGCAGGAGCCTGGCTGGGAGAGGTTCATGGCCTGGTCTGCTCTGCCCCTCGAGCACGGCGCTCCCATGGGCCTCAGGAGCCATCCATCCCCTGCATGTGGCAGCTCCTGCTGGAGAGCCAGAGCCCCAGAGCTCCAGGCTGTGGCCAGAGGAACCTTCTGTTCCCCGGGGCAGAGGAGCCCCAGGGGGGAGCTCCTGGCTCCTCTGCTGCCCGAGAAGCCAGGCCAGGGCTCACCTGAGCAATCTGAAAAATACAACATCTCTAAACATTCTGAAAGTTCCCCCCTTGTGCTGGACACTGGTGAGGCCACACCTCGAACGCTGGGGTCAGTTTTGGGCCCCTCAGTTCAGGCAGGACATGGAGGGGCTGGAGTAGGTCTGGGGAAGGGAATGGAGCTGGGAAGGGTCTGAGCCCCAGGAGGGACTGAGGGAGCTGGGGAAGGGCTCAGCCTGGAGCAAAGGAGGCTCAGGGGGACCTTGTGGCTCTGCACAGCTCCTGCCAGGAGGGGACAGCCGGGGGGGTCGGGCTGTGCTCGCAGGGAACAGGGACAGGAGGAGAGGGAACGGCCTCAGGCTGGGCCAGAGGAGGCTCAGGGTGGATATTGGGAATATTCTTTCCTGGAAAGGGCGGAACAGCCCTGGCAGAGCTGCCCAGGGCAGGGGTGGAGTGTCCAACCCTGGAGGGATTTCAAAGCCATGTGGATGTGACACATGGGGACGCTGGCCTTAGCAGTGCTGGGGAAGTCAATGGGCTGGGAGGGCTTTTCCAGCCTCAGCAATCCTGTGATTCCAAGCTGCAGAAATTCCCACAGTATCTTCCTGAAGAGGCTCAAAGCCCTGAAGACACAACCCCCCTCGTGCTGTAACAAACATTCCACGAGCAGATTCTTCCTTTCCCTCTCCATCTGCTCAGAAGAACTCTGCAGTGCTTGTGAGCTGCGGCCGAAGGGGAGCGATGATGGAGCGGTGTCAGCAGCGCTGCCAGCAGCTGGTACCGAATGAGACAGCTCTGCAAACCTTCCAGCAGGAAATGCCCCACGGGGACATCAGCGGCACGAGTGGGACAGGATGTGCCAAGGGAAAGTGCTCCCGGCAGTCCTGGGCTGGGCTGGGCTCAGCCTGGAGCATTGGCCGGGGAAGAGCAGCCCTGATGGAGCTGTCTGCCAGCAGCCACAGAGCTGCAGATGTTGGTCTGGAGCCAAGAATTGGAGCATCTGTCAGCAGGGCAGCTCTGCCTCCAGCTCCAGGGGAGGGTTGGGGTTATTTCTGAAGGTTTGGGTTCTCTGTCTCCCAGGTAGGAGCAGCGGCCCCAGAAATGGATGCACACTGCAATGAGGGACTGGTCAGGGGAATCCAGCCCTGTTTCAGAACTCTCACGGACCTTCAGCTCAGGCGAATTTCCTCACAAAAAGGGTTTTCGAGCACTGGCAGGGGCTGCCCAGGGATGGAGGTTCCTGGAGGTGGCACGCAGTGCTCTGGGTTGGGACGAGGTGGGGATCGGGCACAGTTGGGACTCCATGGTGTTGGAGGGCATTTCCAACCTAAAGGATTCTGGGATTCTCTGATTCAGGAGTCGGTGTTTTGGCAGAGCCAACCCTCAGCTCGTGGTCCCCGTGGTGAACATGAGCCCATCCACAGCTGCTGCCCAGGCCCCTCAGCCTCGCTGCAGGGATGGACCCACCCTTTGGGAGCCCTCCTTGCAGCAGGCTCTGTCCCATCAACGCCCCAGTTTTGGGGAAGGCTCACCGGCAGGATTTACTTTTCCATCCACACTTCCAGGAGGTACTCGGTCATCTTTCCAGGGTCGCCCCCCTTTTCCAGGGCTGAAGGGTCTTTTCCAGCCTTAATGATGCCCTTCACACCCTGTAAAACCCTGTAAGAAACACCATGGGAATTGGAGCAGCCTGGGACAGCAGAAGGTGTCCCTGCCCGTGGCAGGGGTGGCACTGGATGGGCGCTGAGGTCCTTCCAACCCAAACCAGCCTGGGATTCTGTGGGAATCACATTCTCAGCTTCCTGCCTGTGCTCAGCACTCTCCCCTGTGAGCTGTGGGTGTGAAGCAGAGCTTGGCATGACAGGAGGGACTACAGTGGCCAGAAGACAGCAAATAAAACAGCAGCAGGTTGCTTTCTTTTGCATGGATTGGGTGAATGCATGGATTAGCGGATGCAGGCAGATATCAGCACATCTACCAGTCAAGTGTCAGCTCAGGAACAGCTTCACAATCCCAAACTCACTGGAAAAAATGAAAGGAAATCTGACAGATTTGCAAAGCCCAGTAAGAGAGAATTGGAAAGGAGCAGAGTACAGATGGAGATACCGTGGATTTGTAATGGGATTATGTTATCCTCTCTCCAGAGATATCCACACCCAATCTACTCTCAGTGGCTCCTCATACTAACCCTGGCTCCGGTTCTGCTCCCGGGCTCTGCCTAGGTCCTGAGCAAAGGCCCTGGGGAAAGGAAGCTCAGTCTCTAAGGCAGCCCACGGAAGGATGCTTAGAGCCACTGGTGCCTGGAAGGGTTCCAAAAACCACGGCTGTGGCACTTGGGGACATGTGTTAGTAGTGGCCTTGGCAGCACTGGGAAGGGCTGGGGCTGGATGTGCTAAAGAGGCTTTTCCAGCCTGAATGATCCATGAATGGAAAGGATGCCTGTGTGCCACTCAAACCCAGGACACTTCCCGTGCCCTGGGAGGAGGAAAATGTGGAGCTTGACTGAAGGGTGCCAGTGAGATCAGGCATTTCTGTGTCTGCCCCACACCCCACCCTGAGGGAACATTCACCTCAGCCGTGGTCCTGAGCCCCTGAGAAGAGGAACCTCAGGCTCTGAGAGGGCCATGGGACACAACATGGACATGTGGGACACAGTGGGACAGGTGCCCAGGGCAGGGGCAGTCACCAGCCTGAAAATGGTCAGAAAAACGAGAAACAGAATTATGGAATATCCTGAGCTGGAGGCACCCACAGGATCATCCAGTCCAACCCCTGGCCCTGCCCAGCCCCCCAGCAATCCCACCCTGGGCATCCCTGGAGCTCTGGCAGCCTCGGGGCTGTGCCCATGCCCTGGGGAGCCTGGGCAGTGCCCAGCACCTCTGGGGAAGAACCTTTCCTTGGCACAGCCTGAGCCTGCCTGGCACAGCTCCTGCTCCTCCCTCGGGTCACACTTCATGCCATGGTTTAGTGGGATTGGTGGGACTGGTGGAAGGTTGGAATGAGGATCTCAGAGGTCTCTTTAGTGGGACTGGTGGAAGGTTGGAATGATGATCTTAGAGGTCTCTTCCAACCGTAACGATTCTGGGATTCTCTGCTCTGCACCACCACCCAAACTTCAGAGGTGCTGGTGCCTCTGGGCTTTTGCTGCTTGTTTTTGTAACAAACATTTCCATCTGTAGGCAGAGAAAGGAGCCCGTTCCCTGTCCCAGGATGTGCTCCGTGTGTTAATCATCCACCGCCATAATTGCTCCCGAAGATTTTTCCTGCTGCATTTATACACTCCACCTGATTAGCAGTCATGGAACAGCAGCAATTTGCCATAATATTCTGAGAGCGCTTAATTTTCTCTTTGATGAAAGAGCTGTAAATGGAGGCACCTGTACTCAACAGTTCCTCTGATTACTTACTTCATTATTGTCACACTTCCCATTATTATTTGATATTTGCAAACAGCACTATTAGAGCTCATCCACTGCCTGGTGCCCACTGAAGGAAGAACAGGTGCTTTTTTTCCTAATTACACAGGAATATATTTTCCATAGATCCTCCTCATGCCAATTATTTCTTTGAGATGAGCTGCACTGATGAGGAAGTTTCCATGGGAATGGGCTCCTGACGGGGAAAGGAGAATGCAAAAGGCGGCAGGAATGCAGGCAGGAAACCTTGGGGGATATACCAGAGTGAAGAGAAACAAGAGTTTGCCCCTGGATCCCTGGGGTGCCCCAGGCCAGGCTGGACATTGGCACTTGGGGCAGCCTGGGACAGTGGCAGGTGTCCCTGCCATGGATGGGATTTGAGGTCTCTTACAACCCAAACCATTCTGGGATTCCACAAAATCCTCTGATGAATGACCACTGCTCATTCCAGAATGACCTCTATACCATTCTCTTGCCATTTTTGTCGTACCCAATGGTGTTTTGCATACAGGAAGCTCCAGGTGACAGCAGAAGAGCGGGGCTGAGCTGTGACACCACACCACACACCAGGGACCGCCTGCAGCTGGGAGATTTAAAGTTCCAGCCTTCCCCACATCCTACCTGGCTTGATGGGGGAAAAGCAGGAGAACAAAGCTCCATTCTCCGAATCAGACAGATGAATCTGCTAAAAATCCCAACCAAATGATCAAGAGCAACATTTGCTGCCTGAGAAGCACAGTGAGGCGCTTGATTCTGATTTCCAAGCCAGAGTCCCAACTGCTCAGGAGAGCCAGGAGCTTCTGTCAGCCTGGGAACTTCTGTTCCTCTCCTACCAGCTGGCTCAGGGATCTGGGAAGGACAGCATTCCCAGGATAGAAAAGCTGCTGTAATTTCCTCAAATAGTGACCAATTTACTGCATCACACGATTTAATCCAACGAGGGATTTGATCCCTCCCAGCTCCGAGGGCTTCAGAGCCTCTCGGGGATGGAACTGCCCCCAGCTGGCACGGGGCACGTGAAACCACAGCCTCCACACAGGATACACCAGCTGGTAGGGTCTGAGAGGGCTTTTCCATCCTCAGTGAGTCCCTGACTCTCACTCTTACTAACGATACTTGCAAAATGCTCCAGCTATTTACCTGTTACATATTTCAAGAATCAAGTAAGGCTGGGTTTTGATAAGGCTTAACCTCTAATTTTTTTCAAAGGAATGCAAGAAAGATGCTTCTTTAGCATCAGCCCTGCCCTAAATTCCAATGCCTCTATTCCCATTAGCAGTGGCTGTTCCCTGTGGAGGCTGCTCTGCACTGGCTGCAGCTCTGCCTGCACTCTCTATTTTCATCTCTTTAGCCTTTTGCCATCTCTTATTGACAGAAGAGCACACAGATTTTTTAAATGTCTCCATTCATATTGACTAAAACCTCAAGCTGAGTTATTTCAAAGGCTGGAGCAGTTCAGGGAACATATAAAATTCATTCAGATGTCTCTCTTTTCTATTAGAGACATGCTGCAAAAGGGGAAAAAATCACTTTATAAGAATATTTTCCCCCAATATTGTTGTTGGTTAGAGGCATTCAAGATACAGCTCAAGGTTTTGCTGTTGGGGTTCTATGGGGGAGCACCCAAAAAAGCACAGGAATATTCCCCTGCTTCCAGCAGGCTTTGATTCAGAGCTTAGAAAGCTCTGGAAGGAACTGCTCCAAATAAATGCAGCACCACAAAAGGTTGGCTCGGCTCTGGTGCCACAAAGCCTTTGCATAAAAGGATGTTTGCAGAAGGAATCCCGTAAATCAAAATAGACCCAAGCTGGGATGTTCCTGAATCCAGGGTTTCCCAAACTGATTGAACGAATTCCAAATGTGAAATTTAAATTGAAGATGTTTATAGCGTTCTATTGTTAAATCGAAATTATTTCTTTCAGATGTGCCATGAACACGGAGCACCTTCCCTGGTGCAGGATGTGCACACAGAGGCGCCGGCAGGTGCAGGGACTATCTGTGGCTCTACAAATATTTGGAGGCTGAGATCAGAAGAAAATCCTGCAATTTGTGGGATTACATCTTTGTCACAGGGTCCTGGACAAGCCATAGATCCTCCATCTCTGGAAATATTCACTGTGCAAATCATGGAATCACAGACTGGGTTGGGCTGGAATGGCTTTAAACTGAAGGTGGGTTGATTTAAATCAGACATTGGAGGAAAATCCTTCCCTGGCAGGGTGGGCAGGCCCTGGCACAGGTGCCCAGAGCAGCTGTGGCTGCCCCTGGATCCCTGGCAGTGTCCCAGGCCAGGCTGGACATTGGGGCTTGGAGCAGCCTGGGACAGTGGGAGGTGTCCCTGCCATGGCAGGGGTGGCACTGGATGGATTTCTCCTCCATTCAGCTTTGCCTTTCCTTTGCTGTTTCTCTGGAATCCATCACTGCTTCCAAAGGCTCCGCTGCTCACTGGTGACACTCAGAGCATTTCTTAACCACCAGGTGCAAAACCAGGGAGCAAAGCACTGCTGAGTGTGGCACAGAGCCACGGCCGCCCTGAGGAGGGGTCTGGGGAGCTGAGTGTCACTCCGGGTCCATCCAAAGTGCCCCGGTCCCCTCTTCACCTCTTCACCGTTACCCTGTCAGAGCAAACCGCTGCCGTGTCCTGATGTGTCCCTGCAAAATCCCCGTGGGCTCTCTCATTCCCTCAGTCAGACCGATTATTCCTGCTGTTCCCTGTACCTCCTCAGGTTCCTCACGCTGCCTTCAGCTCTGTCATTTCCATGCGAGGTTTGTCCCCTCCAGGACCGTCCCTGTCCCTCAGTGCCCTCCCTGACAGCCAGCACTGCTCTGGGGGCTCTGTCACCATCCAGAGCATGGCCGGGGGAGGCTTTTATCAGGCATCTGATTTGTCTGAGCATGCTGTAATCTCTTTTTTCCCTGTTAACCTGAGTTAAGATAATTGCAGTGAGTGTCTGCTCACAATTAACCTTTTCCTGAAGAGTGAAACAATGAGGCCTCAGCCTTCATTTGCTTCCCTCCCCTCTGCCTTTGTCTTCCTCTCATTTCAGAAGCATTTATGCCTCCCTGGCTTTATGTTCTTTGCCCATTTTGTGCCTTCTGCTCTCTGGCTTGCCTTCCATAGGCAGGAGTTTATTCCTTTCTGCTCCTCCTTGGTAATCCGTCCCTCTTTCAGGGTGTCTGGAGGATTCTTTTCACTCCTCCACGTCCTCAGGAATGCCTCTCTTCCCTTGGCAGCAGGAGCCTGTGCTCGGAGCAGCTTTCTCCAGGATCAGTTCCCTCTGCCTCTCCTCCCGGGAGGATCCTGCTGCTGCTTCCCCGCCGGAGCTGCAATCTGCATTTTTGAACTCTGCCATCGCCAGTCTATCGCCCTCCTTCCCTCCTTTCCTCAGAGAAACAAATTGCAGCCTTTCGTGCTGTTTTCTGCCCATTATCACCCAAATTACTCTCTGCCTCCAGCCCCTCCGGCAGCTTTCCCTCGGTAAATACCAGCTCAAAAATAGCTGCTGGTGCCCTTTCCCAGCGCTTTTCCAACAGATTTTCAGGCAATTTTTCTTAACAGAGATCACAGAGGCTGTGACAGAGTTGGATACAGCCCTGGGGAATTCCCTGGGAGATGGAAACTGAACTGCAGGTGACACCGTCCCAGCTGTACACAGCAGAGCCCTCGCGGTCAGCAGCGACAGGAGCTGGGAGCACCTCTGGGTGGGAATGGAGCAAATCCACCTTCTTCAGCCCATCCATCGACCTCCAAGGGCAGAAAGACACATCCGAGAATTATGGAATGGTCTGCACTGGAAGGGACCTTAAATCTCATCCAGTGCCACCCCTGCCATGGCAGGGACACCTCCCACTGTCCCAGGCTGCTCCAAGCCCCAATGTCCAGCCTGGCCTGGGACACTGCCAGGGATCCAGGGGCAGCCACAGCTGCTCTGGCAATTCCAGCCCAGCCCTCCCCACCCTCCCAGGGAACAATTCCTAATTCCCAATATCCCATCTAAATTTACCCTTTTCCATTTTAAAGCCATTCCCTGTGTCCTGTCCCTCCATGCCTTGTCCCCAGTCCCTCTGCAGCTCTCCTGGAGCCCTTCAGGCCCTGCCAGGGGCTCGGAGCTCTCCCTGTGTCCCTCTCTCCAAGCAATTCCAGCTCTCTCAGCCTTTCCCCACAGGAGCAGTGCTCCATCCCCCTGACCACCCCTCCCCCAGGGAATTCTGTGCAGGATGCTCAGGGAGGAGCGAATTCCTCCCCCCTGGAGCAGAGCATCACTAAGGCCATGAGCACAGTCCCCGTGCCCAGAGGCACTGGCCAAGGATGTCTCTTCCCTTTGCTCCATGGGAATCCACGGAGTTTCCTCCATGAGCACGAGCTGAGAGGACCCCAAAGCCTCCCCTGCTCCCAACCACCAAAGGTGTTTGAAGCCATTTCCCTCTGGAATAAAGTGAAATGAGAGTAAAACCCATCTCAGCACTGCATAAACGCTGCCTGACACAAAACCTTTCAAGCACGAGTTGAGGACGTCAGAGACATCGCAGGATCCTCAGCCCAAGTGATGAACTTCTCCCACTCTGAGCCCATCCCCAGCAGCCTTTCCTAATCATAAATCATCTCCATTCTCTGGGAATCAAGGCCCTGCCAGAAATAGCTCTTTCTCGGCGGGCTGTGCCAGGTGATGCTGATGGCTCAGATCTGCCTGACACGGGATTGTCTGCCCTGATTGCTCATCCTCTGCTCCATCAGCTCCCTGCCGAGCAGCGCTGTGCTCCGGAGAGAGCTTCCCTGCCGCCAGGAATGGGCCTGGAGCCTGAGAAATGCCCAGATCGGATCAGTGCCACAGCAGCAGCCTCACCCAGAGCCCTCCTCAACGCCCAGAGCCCTAACGAAGGGGTGAGGTCTCCTGCAGGACACTTCCTGAGGAATCCAAAGGGTCTCCTGGGAGCACAAGGGCCAAACAGGATTGAACCTTCCAGACCTCAAACCTGGCATTGCCCCTGGGAAAGGGATGGAGGCACAGGACACAGGGAATGGCTTCCACTGCCAGGGGGCAGGGATGGATGGGATATTGGGAATTGGGAATTGCTGTCTGGGAGGGTGGGGAGGGCTGGGCTGGAATTGCCAGAGCAGCTGTGGCTGCCCCTGGGTCCCTGGCAGTGTCCCAGGCCAGGCTGGACATTGGGGCTCGGAGCAGCCTGGGACAGTGGGAGGTGTCCCTGCCCTGTCCCTGCCATGGCAGGGGTGACACTGGATGGATTTCAGGTCCCTCCCAACCCCAGTGGCTCTGGGATTCTGGGGTGGGAGGAGGCGGGAGCTGCTCCCTTCCCTGGTCCTGGGGGTGATTCCCATTCCCGGTGTGTGGGGAGCGGCAGAGCTGTCACCTGCACTGTCCCCAGGTGCAGCCGTGTCCCCCCAGCCCCGCTGGGCTCCCCTTTGCCATTTCCCTGTCCCAGGTCACCACCTGGCCCTGTTCCCTCTCCACTGTGTCCGCAGGGTGACACGGAGCCGCGTTAAAGGGACATTGATGAGCGCATCCCGAGCCCTCCCCCGGCACCCAGGGCTGAGAGAATGCGATTATTTCATTGTTAATGATTGTGTTCTGCACAGACAGTTCTGCTCCGCTGTGCTCTCTCCTCTGGGCACCCATTCCTAGCACAGCCGACTCACATGGCCGAGCCTCGCTCATCTCCTGCTCATTGTGCCGCAGGAAATTGGGAATCAGACCCTGGACAAGAGCGTTCAGTGCTGGCGTTAGGTGACATTGTCAGTGTGGTACCTCTGTTTCGAAGGCCACCTTGGGTTTTCATCCTCTCCCCTCATTTCTGGTGATAATGATCCATGATTCTCTTCAACAAAAGACAAATAAAATTACTAAAGGAAATAGGTTTGTTTTCCAATTGTGAGGCATCCTCTGACATTAAATTTGGAAAGTGCTGAAACGTTTGTTTTCTTTATTAACAAAACTGCAGACAAGGGTGGCATTTTTTCCAAGCTGTAAGAAATTAGATGGCACCTAAATGGGGGGAAGAAAGGCACATTTTTCATGATAAAGGAGGAGGATTTTGGAAATCGAGGAGCTGAACCATGACTGATGAGTTTAGGTGAAGTTCCTTTCTCTACCAAGGGCTTGTTGTGCAGATCAGATAATTCAATTTGTGTCTTGTTTTGCCCATGCCCAGCTTTTCCTTCAGTTTGCATTGTTGAGAGCAATGTCCTGTTTGAGGCTGGATCACCTTCTTGAGATCCCCTCTGTGCTGTGGGTGACAAAACACGGGGAAAGAGGTTAAAAAAAGCTCCTGTGGGATTTATCTGCCCCAAATGCAAAGTGCATACCTGGGAGGAGACCAGGAGCTCCTCCAGGGAAAGGCAGCTTTTATTGAAGTGCATCCTAATAAACAGATTACCCAAAGCAGCTGTGGCTGCCCCTGGATCCCTGCAGTGTCCAAGGTTGGACATTGGGGCTTGGAGCAGCCTGGGACTGTGGGATAAGATGGGCTTTAATGTTCCTTCCAACCCAAACCACTCTGGGATTCTGTGGGTCTATGGAACATGCAATTGTACAAACCCCAAAGTCTGCTGCAGGTCTCATTTGCCTTTCCTGGGTGAAAAAAAAAAAAAAAAAAGGAATTATTATCAAAGTAACCTGACTTTCCAGCAGTAAAAACAGGTTTTACTCCTGCGAGTTGTCTCTCCAGGAGTCTGTGGTTCGATGCTTTGTGATCAGAGACAACTTGCCGTATAAAAATATTTAATTTCTCATTATCATTGAAAGTAGAAATTATTTTTTTAGACCTCCATGGCTGTTCTTCGGGGGAATAAAAAGCAGTTAAAATCGGCTGAGCGGAGGCTGAGGAAGCTGTCTGTGAGCAGTGTGGAGGGGAAGAGGCCCCACCGGTGGCGAGTTTGGAGCAGCGATCTCGGTGGGAGCTGCAGCAGAGGGCTCTGGGGTCTGTCCCGGCCCTGCAGCGCTAACAGCACAGAGCTGCTGCACAAATATCCCCAGTTCCTGACCCCCAAGTTCCAGTGGATTTGCAGTAACTTGAGGTAATGGATGATGCCAGCCCCAGCCGCGTTTTCAGACTTGATAACAGGATACAAATGAAGCTTTTCGGGCAAAAGAAGAAATACAGTGTTATATTGCTATTTTGTTCTCATTAGTTCTTTTTTATATAAATAGTAACTGTGCAGGGTGTAATACATCCTCCCCGTCAGAATTTATCAGGGAAGTGCTCTGGCTGGGCAATTGCTCTGTGAAAAATTAAGGGGTTTGCCTCATTCTATCAACATGTTTTGGTTTCAGTGGTGAATAAAAATAGATTTTTAAATAACAGTCACATAAAGTAATAAAACCCAGAACAGAGCCTATTCCCATTCCAGAGGTAGATTCAGCTGGAAAAGATCACAGGGTAATTAATTACTAAGGACCATTATTACAAATACAACTAAAAAATCTAATGAATGTTGTGGTAATTCTTAATTTCTATCAGCCAACAGTGAGATGTCAGCCAGCTTTTCCACAGCATTGTGTGGAGGGGAGGGGGAAAAAACAGTCACTTCGCACTCTGGGACTGCAGCAGCTGTTCCTGGGTATTGTGCAAATCCCCAGTGGCTGAGGGCACGGAGCTGACTGTGTCTGGAACATTCTGCAGCTCTGAGCGCAGCTCCTTCCTGTTGGAGTCCCTTTGGGGTGGGAGGTTTGGTGTGTTTCAATGGTTCCCAATTAAAGAGGTGCTTTGTGGTTCTGAGGCCATTTCTCCTGGAGAAAGGTTCCAAAGGGATCACGGAGGTGCCGAGGGGTTCATTCCAAACCATCCCCAGGAACTAATCTCTGCCAAACCCACGTGCAGCTCCCATTCCCTGCCACATTGCAGTGCTGTGGGGCTGGGCACCAGCACCCCAAAAACACAGATCCCAGAGTGGTTTGGGTTGGAAGGGAACTTAAATCCCATCCCATCCCACCCCTGCCATGGCGGTGGGAGCCATTCCTGTGTCCTATCCACAAACCTGCCTCTATTTCCCTGCAGTGTCCAAGCACACTCTTGGACCCTCCTCTCATTCCCAAGAGAAAGTCCTGGCTGTTCACACATCAAACCTCGAAAAGCTCACCTAATCAAACCCTACCTTCTTCATTCCTCTCCACCTTTGAAAGCAAAACAAACAGAAACAAAGGTGCCTGAAACATGATTTTGATGGGAAAGTATGTTTGCACTGTATTTCCTCTCCCCCTGCCCGAGCTGCACCTGTGTTCCAGGGAATGCCACCTTCCGTCAGGACCAGGTGGAAAGCCACGCGAGGAGCACGCTGCCATCCCAGAACAGCAGGTATGGGAGCTCTGCTGGAATTGCTGGGGTATAAACCACAGTGAGAGGAGAAGGGGATAGAACCCACCCTGCCAGAGATTGACCTGGGCCATCAACCAATGCTGAGGGGCGGTGTGCTGGGGAGATCACCGAATCATGGAATCCCTGAGGCTGGAAAAGCCCTCCCAGCCCATCGAGCCCAGGCTGTGCCCATGCCCACCTTGTCCCCAGCCCAGAGCTCTGAGTGCCACAGACAGGAATTCCTTGGGCACCTGCAGGGATGGGCACTGCAAACCTCCCTGGGCAGCCCTGCCAAGGCCTGAGCGCCCTTTCCATGGAGAAATTCCTGCTGATGTCCACCCTGAGCCCTTTGGAGTGCTGTCTCGGGGGTGGCTGGGCATGAAGATCCATGTGGCAGCGAAGCCACGGGGGTTATGGATCAATCAGAAACCATCGATGCACTTGGGAAAGATCACAATGAAATCAAGAGTTTCCCCCCAAAAAGGCGGTGGGATCAATGCCTCAGTGAAGGTGTCTGCAGCAATCCCCAGAGCAGGCAGCACGCGGGAGGGGATGGAAAGCACAGGGCAGCAGGAATGGCTTGGGACAGCAGGAAACGCTTGGGACAGCAGGAGGGCTCTGGGAGAGCAGGACAACCCTGGGACAGCAGGAGAGCCCAGGGACAGCTGCCACCATGGAGCCATGGGGCATCACAGGAACAAATGGGAGCTGCAGTGGGTGGTGACAAACTGCTCAGAGGGCACTGGGTGGGAAGGGGCGGGGGGAGGGAACCTTGTG
Organism: Origma solitaria; assembly: GCA_013397895.1. Lineage (NCBI taxonomy): Eukaryota > Metazoa > Chordata > Aves > Passeriformes > Acanthizidae > Origma > Origma solitaria. The sequence continues at coordinate 85,135 of VZRL01003026.1, forward strand.
TGTAGGAAGGTTTGGGTGGCTTAGAGCTTGGTGGGGACGATAGGGAAGGATCAAGGATCAGGAGCCTCTTCCAGGCCACCCAGCCACGAGGAAGAGGCAGATGCAATATTGCATCAGCAGCTGGGAAAAGTCTCACGATCCCCAGCCCTCTTCAACTCACCAGATGTCTGCTGGAAATACAACACAGCTGAGAAGAAAAAGTTTTTAAAAGCCTCCAACAAATTAGAGAGAGGGCAGGAAAGAGCTGCAGAAATAATTTGACTATTACAGAAAGTTCTTTACCTGGGGAGATTTAAAGAGTTTAATCTGTTTGGTTCATCAGGAAGGCAATTAGGAGAAGCCTTGATTACAGTGAAGTGCCTTCCCAGGGAGGAAGGCACAGGTTCTGAAGGTCTCTAATCGGGCCGGGCAGGCAGAATGAGCAGCTGGGGCTGGGGCTGGGGCCGGGCAGGTTCGGGAGAGCATAGACGGAGGAGCTGGGGAGGGTTAACCCCTGCAAAGCACACTCTGAGGGAAACAGCAAATTTACCTCTCCCTGCTTTGGAAGGATCCCCCAGTGAACAAACAAGGCCCAGCATTCACCTCCTGCAGCCTGAAAATTGCACCTGCAGAGCTCCAGAGCTCTGCTCCTGCTCGGATCGAGTCTAACCTGTGACCAGTCACACCTTGTCAGGGCCAGGGCTGGGTCCTTTCCCCAAACAGCACAGTTTCCAAGGCACTGTTAAATTATCCTGTAGTATGTTTAATAATAATTTAAATCAGCCTATATTATTCTTCAGCCATGGGTGAGGGATGACTTTGGGCAGGAGGTTCCACAAGGATCTGGAGAAATTCTTGGAACATTCCTAACTACAAAGCCCTACCTACATGGCCCTCCCTATTATGATTGTTCAATAATTGTGTCTGGAGTTTGTTTGCTTCCAACTGGAAAATTCTTTGTGAGAGGCAAGAATAACTTCTGGAAAGATGAGCACAAGGTGTCACAGGAATTCCCTTGGCTCCAAGAATCCCACAGGAGCTACTGTGGGGAAGGAACATGGTGGCCACTGTTGGTACAGCTCCTCACTGAGGCAGGAGCAGCTCGGATGGACCATGTGGGACCTTGTGGCTCTGCACAGCTCCTGCCAGGAGGGGACAGCCGGGGGGGGCGGGCTGTGCTGGCAGGGGACAGGGACAGGAGGAGAGGGAACGGCCTCAGGCTGGGCCAGGGGAGGCTCAGGGTGGACAGCAGCAGGAATTTCTCCATGGAAAGGGCGCTCAGGCCTTGGCAGGGCTGCCCAGGGAGGTTTGCAGTGCCCATCCCTGGAGGTGTCCAAGGAATTCCTGGCTGTGGCACTCAGAGCTCTGGGCTGGGGACAAGGTGGGCATCGGGCACAGCCTGGGCTCGATGGGCTGGGAGGGCTTTTCCAGCCTCAATGACTCTGGGATTCAGCAGCAGAAGGTGGTGACATCAACAGCACGAGGCCATGTCCATCAAACCTGCACATATTTTCCACTTCTGTTAAAAAAACTCAACAACAAAATGCAATTAACTGTGAGTGGGAAAACGTGGTCGTTTTCACCAAGAAATGACATTATATTCCAATTTTATGCTATCAATGATTAGTAAAATTAAGCTCTGAGGTATAAAACTCTATAAAGCTTAATCGGTGTTTTGGATGCTAAGACAAATGTAAAGGTATTTATCAATTAAAATGCGCTATCAATTTGCTTGTGTTTTAATGATCTCGGCTAATAAAGAGAAAATGACAGCAGAGGGATGTTCCAGTTGCAGCTGGGTTTGATTGAGCAGTTTATCAGGAGAGGCTGGGGCTCAGGGGAGGCTATCAGATGCTTCCAGGGTGGAGCAGAGTGGGATGATGGAAAACGCCCAGGAAATGGCGCCAGCCAGGGCTGTGTCTGTGCAATGTGTGTCATGTGTGGCCCTATGGAAAACGGGAATAAACTCAGGGATGGACGTGTGGAGATCACATGTCTAGGGCTAATTGAATACAGTGGGAGCCTTGGGAATGCAGTGAATGAGGTGAAAATCAAGGAATATCCTGAGCTGGAGGGACCCACAGGATCATTGATCCAACCCCTGGCCCTGCCCAGCCCCCCAACAATCCCACCCTGGGCATCCCTGGAGCTCTGGCAGCCTCGGGGCTGTGCCCATTCCCTGGGGAGCCTGGGCAGTGCCCAGCACCTCTGGGGAAGAGCCTTCCCTGATCTCCAGCCTGACCCTTTCTGGCACAGCTCCAGCCCTTCCCTCGGGTCACAAGCAGATGTGGCACTTCATACCATGGCTTAGTGGCAATGGTGGGACTGGTGGAAGGTTGGAATGACAATCTTAGAGGTCTCTTCCAACCCTAACGATTCTGGGATTCTCTGCTCTGCACCATCACCCAAATTTCAGAGGTGCTGGAGACCGAGTGGGGTATCTGAATTCTCCATCTGTGCCCAGCTCACCCACCCTCAGCAGGGACACAAACAGATCCTGACTCCTAAACTGGACCATCCTGTATTTTCACAATATTATTTTCCCACTCCTACCCTCACCCTGGTGAATCCTCTTCCTTTTCTTACCTGCAGCTAAGGTTACATCCTGGAGTCACTGCGGCAATCCCAACGCAGCCTCCTCAGGCAGTGCTTCCACCAGAGGAGCCTTCTGTTGTTCTGAGCTTCAGTGCCTTTGCACTTCCCGCCCCAAGCCCGCAGCCCCAGTGACAGCAGCTCCCTCGGGACACAGAGCCCAAAAAAGCCCCAGGGTGGTTCTTGTGCGCTCCAGGCTGGACAAGGAGCGAGGTGAGGCCCCAGGGGTGCCAGGCTGAGCCAGGAGCCTGCAGAGTGTGACACAGACCCGCACCGAGGGGCTCCTGCACCCTGCTCGGGCATCGGCCCTTCCTCATCCTCAGCCCTCCCTGGGAGCGTCCCTGACGGGAAATTCCCCTGCCATCCCCTTCCTCATCCTCAGCCATCCCTGGGACTGTCCCTGCTGGGAAATTCTCCTGCCATCCCTTTCCTCATCCTCAGCCACCCCTGGGACTGTCCCTGACAGAAATTCTCCTGGATGACCAGAGTGTGGCTGCTGAACTGGAGGCACAGAACACAGCCACTGCCCATAAGCAGAGGTGGAATTGCTTCCCACGGCAGTTCCCAGAGAACTGATTAGCACTTGGCTCATTAGCACAACAGCATTCAATGGCTCTAAGCAGCTCAGCTGCCGCTCCTGCACAGTGACAGTGCTGAGGATGGATTTTCACAGCACATCCCAGCACAGTGTTCCGCAGAATGGGGAGAGATTTAAAGGCTTGAGGGGCTAGTAAGGTTGGAGGGAGCAGGGGCAGCTCAGCAGCTCCCATGTGCAAACCCTTCTCTCCAGCCCCAGGAGCCCTGCTGGTTCCTGCCACGTGGGCAGCACAGGCTGCTCCTGCCCCAGAGGAGAACACCCAAAGTTCTGCCTGTGGCTCAGTTTTCTCCTGGTGTGGGGCCAAGAAAGGGACCCAGAGATTCAGACAGGTCCTTTTTAAAGAGGTTGATGCACTTAGAGTGGTTTAAAGCTTGAGTGTTTCATACAGGATCACAGAATCCCAGGATCCCTGAGGCTGGAAAAGCCCTCCCAGCCCATCGAGTCCAGGCTGTGCCCAATGCCCACCTTGTCCCCAGCCCAGAGCCCTGAGTGCCACCTACAGGAATTCCTTGGACACCTGCAGGGATGGGCACTGCAAACCTCCCTGGGCAGCCCTGCCAAGGCCTGAGCGCCCTTTCCATGGAGAAATTCCTGCTGATGTCCATACTATACACCAGCTTCTCTTACACACCACCAGCATTCACAGAAAATAAAACACTGTGCAAGTATTTTTGAAAACATTAAATCAAGCCACAACCATTTTGAACAGCTCTACATTTTCACCTCCGCCTTGGGAAAATTCTTCTCTCTAATAAAGAAACCAGAAGAATGAAAATCAAGATCTCTCCAACCTCGGAGCTCACTCCCACGGAGAAGAGGAACAACTGTCTCACAACGTGGTCCAGCAGGGATGGAATGAATGCTTTGGGAAAAAGGCTCCGAGGCAGAAATGGATCCATACCTTATCCACGGTGATGGTGGGCACAGCTCCCACGGCACAGCCAGCACGTGAGCCCTTCCAGCTTCAAATATTCCCTTCGGCTCCAGTTTGTTCTTGCAGGTGGAGCTGGGCCACCTTCCCGGCAGGTGGAGGTGTCTGTGCAGGGTGGGGTCAGCAGGGACACTGCAGGGACACTGCAGGGACACACACAGCCTGCTGCGATGGGGCAGCACACACAGCAACCCCAAAACCAGCGGAGAAACACTTCCAGAGGAGGAGAGGAGCCCGAAGGGTGGGACCCCGAGAGGAGCAAAAGCAGCAAGGCCAGCCCAGGTCCCCAGCGGACAGCGGTGGCAGCAGAAGGACAGAAGGACAGAGGTCCCGGCAGGGCTGGACAAGTGGGAAGGGCAGGGCTGGGACATCCCGTTAATTTAATGAAAAGTTGTTCGGCAGGCCGGAACACCCCCGTTAATTTAGTGAAAAGTTGTTCGGCAGGCCGGAACACCCCCGTTAATTTAGTGAAAAGTTGTTCGGCAGGCCGGAACACCCCCGTTAATTTAGTGAAAAGCTGTTCTGCAGGGCCGGAGTGGGGCTGCACCTCTGCTCAAGTTTAATGAGAGCAGCTTCCAGGGCTGGCACTGCTACGCCGGGCCCGGAGCGAGGCTGCTAATGAACCTGGGGGCTGTAAGTGCTAATTGGGTGAGGGATTCAGCAGCAGGAGGAGGTGTTGGGAAAGCTCAACAGCAAACGTGGCATCAAAGCAGCGAGGAGAGCTCCTCCGGCAGAGCCCCCATCTCGGGTTAATGTTCTCTAAATGACACCTCCCGGGGGCTCGGCAGTCCCGACCCTTCCCAGCCCTGCGCTATTAAAACTTTAATTACACAAAGAGCGAACACAGCGACAAAGACCTTGGCGAAGGAGAGACAAGCATCGGGCGCATCCTTCATCCCATTTACATGAAAAAGGGGAATCAACAGGAACAAAGCGGCTGAGGGTTTGTCTTTTCGAGCTGAATTAATGCGGCGGTGGCAGCAGCTCCCTCCGGGCTCCGAGCGCTGCCGGCCCCTGATGAGCCCTTGATAAAGAGACTGATAAGGGCTGGGGTTTGGCTGCTGCTCATGAACGGAGAGATAACGAGCTTGAGGCACCCCACACAGCCCAGGAAAGCAGACAGGCATCCTGTTCTTACCAAAACCCCATCAGAGCACCGGCACGTATCCTCAGGCTCATTACTGCAGTTATGAGCATTAAAGTATTGACTTAAAAAAAAAAATAGACTGAAATTCACATATGGTTTAATTCCATTGTTCTCATTTCCCTCTAAGAATTAGAGCTTATTTGTTTGGGAAAATTAGCCTTTTGCATATCAGCCTTATTGATTTTCAAAAATATGCCTGATCCTTTGCAAACGTGTATATTGAAAAATATCCCTGATTGCTGCGCAAATATGTTTAATATCGAAAATTCATTTTCAATCGTTAAATCAGGAGACTGTTAAAATGTCAATGGAATTCCAAGACAGATTGTATCAGGAAAAAATTAGGTTTCCTTAATTGTTAATATCCTTAGATGTAAATAACATTTCATTTTGGAGCAATTGCTTTACGAATCTCTCAGTCTTATTTAATTAATCAGTACATATTGCATCAGTGACAAACTACACATTCAGCAGAATTAAAGATGCACATCCTATTAGGGGAGCATTAAGTGCAGCTTTATCAGGGATTTAATAAATAACAGCAATATTCTAATATGAAAAACTCATCGAGAGCTAAGCTCAAGGGGGCATCAGTTGTAACACGAGGGCATTTTTAAATCAGGGAATGCAGCTTTCTTATGGTCTTACCAGACAAGTCGTGCCTACCTTTGCTTTTTAAAGCCAAAAAATGCTTTGTTTTGCTAAGCCAAGGTGGAAAGGAAGACCCCAGGAGGCCTCTCCCGAGAAGGGCACAAGAAGCGGAACTGGTGTCACGTTCTAACTCTGCTCTTGTGTCCTTCCATCCCACCTGAGTCCCAAAAGCAATGAAACAGCAAAAAGGACTAAAAAATGCAGACTGAGAGGGCTGGGAGCAGCGAGGGGCAGCAGCAAGGAGGAGCCTTTGTGCAAATGAGGGAAGGGATCAAAGGAGGGTGAGGGATTTGCACAAATCAAAGCAGGCCAAGAGGGGCATCACCTATAGGGGAACTCAGGCATTGGGATCAGGGATGCAGCTTTAATTGAGGTGCCTGGAGCAGCTCAGGGTCTCAGCAGGGCGCAGCCTCCAACAGAGAGCCGGAAATGTGTGTCCATCTCCCCAAGGAATGTGTGTCCATCTCCCAGGGAATGTGTGTCCATCTCCCCAAGGTTTGTGTGTCCATCTTCCCAGGGAATGTGTGTCCATCTCCCAGGGAATGTGTGTCCATCTCCCAGGGAATGTGTGTCCATCTCCCCAAGCTTTGTGTGTCCATCTTCCCAGGGAATGTGTGTCCATCTCCCCAGGGAATGTGTGTCCATCTTCCCAGGGAATGTGTGTCCATCTCCCAGGGAATGTGTGTCCATCTCCCCAAGCTTTGTGTGTCCATCTCCCAGGGAATGTGTGTCCATCTCCCAAGCTTTGTGTGTCCATCTCCCCCAGTGCTGCCACTCCCCTCGGAAGCAGGGATGGAGTCACCTGGCTGAGCTGAGCAGAGCACGGAATCAGAGTTCTGGGATGGTTTGGGTGGGAAGGGACCTTAAATTCCATCCCATCCCACCCCTGCCATGGCAGGGACACCTCCCACTGTCCCAGGCTGCTCCAAGCCCCAATGTCCAGCCTGGCCTGGGACACTGCCAGGGATCCAGGGGCAGCCACAGCTGCTCTGGGCACCTGTGCCAGGGCCTGCCCACCCTCCCTGGGAGATGTCCCCTCACGCTGTTGATCTCTGACTGTGACAGACAGCACAACCCGTGGGGTGTCCCCAGCACACCGAACCCCACAACCACACAGGATTTTAGGATTTGCCTTCCCTGAGCATCTCAGGATCACAAACACCAGTGCTGGCCATTCCCACCAGTTTCACAGGAGGGAATTGAGCTCCTTTGGGATTTGCTGGGCACTGACGCTGGCTGTGGCCACCAGTGGTCACCAGCAAATGAGCAATGAGCCATGTCTGGGACAGGCACTACTCTGAATTTCTGGACCATGGCCCGGGGCACACGGTGTGGAATATGCACAGGATTTACTCCAGCTGCTCCTTGCCTGTCTGCGGCTTCCTTAGACTGGCTACTGCAGCGGGAACTCTGCACAGCCAAACCAAACCCCCATCCCTGCCATCCCTGTTCCATAAGGCAGAGACAGCTGGATCCAGAAAAGCAGATTATGTATTTTAATCAGTGCTGATCAGTCATAGCTGCTGGTTTTTATAAATGACATTAAAATAAGAGAATGTTTCAGCAATAATGTCATATTATGACAAGCCATTGGTTTGACTGCTACCTCGTAAAATAATGCATGAATAACAAAAAGCATATGAAATGAAACCTCAAAATGATGAGAAATAATGTTTTGAGTTCTCAAAATGTTTAGAGGAGGATTTCAGAACTTAGAAATGCCTCACCTACTTTTAGTTTAGTTGGACAAAGCTTTCAGGCACAGGGTGGGATTCTTGGAGTTGTCCTGTTCAGGACCAGGAGTTGGACTCGGGATCACACAGAATCCCAGGATATTCTGTGTTGGGAGGGACCCACGAGGAACACCAAGTTCAACTCTGAAGTGAATGGCGCACACAGAGATCAAAGCCACAGCCTCGGTGTTATCAGCACCAGGCTCTCAGCAGCTGAGGCTGTCCCTCTTGATGGTCCCTGTGGTCAGCTCAGGTCAGGACACTCTGGGGCTCCATGACCCCAGACCCTGGCACTTGTGAAGGAGGAAATAGCGATTTCCTTCAGTGCCCCAAACAGGGACACCAAACCCATCCATCACAGGCAGAGCCCAGCACTGCCCTGCCAGGACTGAGCTCACCCCGTGGGAGGAGGGAGCAGCAGCCCAAACTAAATCCCAAAAAATCCCCGGAAGCTCCCCTGAGCTCCAGCTCTGCCTGCACGCAGTGGGTGCTGGGTGACCAGCAGTTCTGGGAGCCAGGATAACCAGGATAACTTGGATAACTGGGATAACCAGAACAACCGGGATAACCAGGATAACAAGGATAACCAGGATAACCGGGATAACTGGGATAACTGGGATAACCAGGACAACCTGGATAACCAGGATAATTGGGATAACCAGGATAACCAGGATATTTGGGATAACTGGGATAACTGGGATAACCGGGATAACCAGGATAACTGGGATAACCAGGATAACCAGGATAACCAGGATAACCAGGATAACTGGGATAACTGGGATAATTAGAATAACCAGGATAACCAGGATAATTGGGATAACCGGGATAACCAGGATAACCAGGATAATCGGGATAATCAGGATAACCAGGATAACCAGGCTAACTGGGATAACTGGGATAACCAACATAACCAGGATAACCAGGATAACCTGGATAAGCAGGAGCTGAGGGCAGCATCCCCACCCAAAGAGCGCGGCTGGAGCCACACGGGGCCACTGCTGGGCAAGGGTTTTATTGCTGCAGGGTTTGGGCTGAAATATTGCAGTTCCCGGTCTGGAAGCGCAGTTTGCTGTTGAAAACATCAGTGTTTCTGATGAGCACTGAGCACGTGTGACACACTAATCAGGTTCCTCCTGCTCCCTGCAAGAGGCTAAGAGCTCACACAGCACATCCAAGCCCCAGACTGGATGGCTCCCTGCTGCTTTTCCAAGGCTCCAGATCCCAGTCTCAGGGTTTAGCTCATTCAGTGCTGGTGTTGTCATGATAATCTGCGTTTCCCCGGATGGCAGAGCGAGGCAGAACTCGTGCTCCTCCTACCAGGCAGGAGGCAAAGAAAACTCACATCAGCAGCATTTCACCCCCATCGGCATTTTCTGAGCCTTTCGGCTGCATGGGAGCAGACACAGCAGTTTAAAGTTCATGGGAACAGCCTGGGAGAGCTGGGGGTGTTCACCTGGAGAAGGCTCCAGGAGAGCTCCGAGCCCCTGGCAGGGCCTGAAGGGCTCCAGGAGAGCTGCAGAGGGACTGGGGACAAGGCATGGAGGGACAGGACACAGGGAATGGCTTCCACTGCCAGAGGGCAGGGATGGATGGGATATTGGGAATTGGGAATTCCTGGCTGGGATGGAATTCCCAGAGCAGCTGTGGATCCCTGGCAGTGCCCAAGGGCAGGCTGGATCTCTGCACGGGGAAAGATCAGCCAGAATGGAGCCGAAGAGAAGGGAGGGGCCTTGGCCTGCTGAAACTCCAGGATTATAAAAATAAGGAACAAAACGACAGTCGCAGCCACAGCACTAATGAGAAATGAGAGGAGGAGGTGAGGAAAGGACCTGGGAAGGCATCAAGAGCAGCAGGCACACAGGATGTGTCACTAATCCAATCACTGGGACAGGGAGAAGCACCTCCAGTAATCAGGGAGCTTAACTGGGAGAGAAAACCAAGCCCAGAGGCACAGCTCAGTGCCAGGGACGAGGCTGTGCTGACAGCCCAGAGTGCCCCGAGCTGAGCTGCCAGGGGCAGGGAGGGGATGGCTCATCGGTGGTCTTGGAGGGCTTTTCCAACTTGAATAATTCCAGGATTTAAAAGCTTTGCCCAGCCCGATGCGGTCAGGGAGATAAAATTCTTTAGACATCTGTAAATAAGAAGCCCTGGGGGAGCAAGGTGAGACCTGTCCCCATTCCTGACCTTGGCATGTGCAGGATAATGGGGTGGCTGGAAAAAGGAAACAGTTTAAGGGATTCTAGCTGGGCAGGGACACAGGAATGTCCTTCTTGGCAGTGGCAGCAGGAGCCGTCCCTGCGGGCACAGGGGAGGCTGAGGATGGAGCCCGAGGAGAGGCAGAAGTGATGGAGCTGCCTCCCCATGGCTGCTGCTGCTGCTTTTATAGAGGAAATGATTTCCCAAAAGGCCTTGAACGCTTCCTGATTCCATGAATGCCCTGTAAACATTATCCCCAGGCTGTGTTTGGCTTTCCAGCCTGTGCCTGGCAGGAGGAGCAGGAACCAGCTCTGGCACACCAGAGGAATGTTCCATGGCCATGGATTTCTGTCAAAGGCTTCAGCTGCTCTGGCTTCAATGACTGACATTTGGGAACTGGAATAAACCTGATTCCTGTGCATTTGGATATTTGTGTGACGTATCTACACACATGACAGTGTGAACACAGACGTTAATTAGTGTTAATTAGTTCCAGTTAGTGACTTGTGTGCCAAGATCCCCTCACCCGGCTGTCCCCTCCTGGCAGGAGCTGTGCAGAGCCACAAGGTCCCCCTGAGCCTCCTTTGCTCCAGGCTCAGCCCTTCCCCAGCTCCCTCAGCCGCTCCTGGGGCTCCAGACCCTTCCCAGCTCCATTCCCTTCTGGAATTCTATTTTCAGTCCAGCCCCTCACTGTCCTTCCTGCCACGAGGGGCCAGCGAAGGTGGATATTCCCCCTCCTGGCAGAGCCCTGCTCAGCATTAGCTCAGTGTGAGCTGCTGCACTGTTTTGGTAGATTTCCTTTACATTTTAATCAACAGTAAAATCCTTCCAAAGGATTGATTCCAGCGCTGGAGAGGCCCTGCAGAGTCTCAGTGCAAACACTTCCACACAGCAGTGATTTCCAACATGCAGCTATTCCTTTTCAGTGCTCTTAATCCATTTAACTTCTGCTTTCATAGTGTCTTACTCAATACACTGGAGGGTTTTATGTTGGAGTTAAAGCTTTTGAAAAGCCTCTGTGCATTACACAGGTCACTGGTGTTCTTCAGTTTTACAAACTTCCATAATATCTGCAGCTTTTATATTATTTCCTTGCACAAGGAAAGGTTAAAAACTGTGTAAACACTTCAGGACCTGGAGCTGAGTCAAGTGCTGGTTTGCTTTACAATCTCCACACACACAGGATACAGGAGAGCAGCAATTTAGAATTCCAGAGTTTGTCATTCAGGAGTTATCACGACTTTATTTCCTTTTCTGTTGTTGTTGTTGTTGTTTTCCTGGGTTCTGTCTGCCATTTTAAATCTCCGGCTGTTTTACAGAAATGGCTCCATTGAAGGATTTCTGGCCCTGGGGGTACAGAAAGGAACCAGCAGAGGAGCTGGGATGGTCTGACAGGACAGCAGGGAGCCCACAGCCTAAAGAGACTAAAGGGACAGAATCCTGGAGTCTTTAGGGTGGGAGGGACTCCAATACCAGCCCCAAACACCAACCCAGCGCTGCCAGGGCCACCGCTGCCCCTGTCCCCAAGTGCCACCTCCCCAGGGCTTTAAATCCCTCCAGGGATAGCACTCTACCGCTGCCCTGGGCAGCTGTGCCAACGCTGGAAAGCTCTTTCCAGGAAGGAATTTTCCTGAATTTCCAACCTAAAACTTCCCTGGCACAACACTTGGCACTGGCCAAGGGACGGGGCAGCCACAGCTTCTCAGGGCACCTGTGCCAGGGTGTCCCCACCCTCCCAGCCAGGAATTGCCAATATCCCAACCAAACCCACTCTTCTCCAGCCCTGTCTCCGCTGGCAGGGCTCGCCCAGGCTGCGCTGAGCAGGCAGATGGGGGAGCAGCTTGGAGTTTGCACCAGCTCAGGGAGCAGGGGGATCCTGGCTGCCGTCTGCAAGGAGCAGGAGGGAAATTATTTCCAGGAAGAGCAGTGACTGTGGAGTCAATGAGCCATTTAATCTGTGAAGCCCTCTGCTATGCAATTATCTCTGTGGGGAAGGGGAGCTGGGGGAGCTGAGTGGCTGCTGGAAGGTCAGGCATAAGTCCCTGAAAACCAGGATTCAGCTCTGTCCCCAGCTGGTGCTCCATCCCTGGAGTGTGACCTCGGAGTGTGACCCTCAGAAGGGTCACACGTGGTACTTCCACCCTGAGGAATGCAGCTGTTCCCTGCCCAGCACCCCAAGCTCTGCTGCCAGGGGGAGGAGAGCCTTGTCTGTGCCACCGAGAGCTGTCCCAGGGGAAAAGTCCCTCTGTGTGCTTTACTCCTTCAAACACCCCGGGGTAAGGCTTGGAGAAATTGGGGAAAGGCCACAGGGCTTCCCTGGGCACCATCTCCAGCCACACTGTGCCTGCAGCAGATCCTGAGCCCCGAGCAAGGCAAAGCAAAAAGCTCCTGTCCCCTCGAGGGAAGAATCCCAGAATGGTTTGGGTGGGAAGGGACCCTAAATCCCATCCCATCCCATCCCATCCCATGGATCCCATCCCATCCCATCCCATCCCATCCCATCCCATCCCACCCCTGCCATGGCAGGGACACCTCCCACTGTCCCAGGCTGCTCCAAGCCCCAATGTCCAGCCTGGCCCGGGCCAACCCCGGGTTCCAGGGGCCAGCCACAGCTGCTCTGGGCACCTGTGCCAGGGCCTGCCCACCCTCCCAGGGAGGAATTCCCAATTCCCAATATCCCATCCATCCCTGCCCTCTGGCAGTGTCCCCTAAGGGGTGAGGGGAAGGGACAGCCCTGCGAGGGGTGAAGGATGACAAGCGGCAGCTCCATGGGGTGTCTCAAACAGGAGAACCTTCCTCCTGCACACACGGAAAACCCACGGAAAAATCCCACGCAAGCCTTTCAACAGGCTTTAAATCACCTCAGCAGTGCCTTGCCCTGTCAGTACCCATGGAAGCGATCCCAGTGACAGGGTCATGTCAGCATTTCATGTTATTTAAATTTAATTTAATTACTGACAAGCCTTTCATACTCCGAGGTGCATCATAAAGCCACGCTGTGTGCTGAGACAAGAGCCGGAGACGTGAGCTGGAGGGGAGGGAAGGGAATGTGTCTCATCAAACAAAGCAGCAAAAACAATCAGTACCAAACGCTGTTCTACCTCTTCTTCCTGTTTTGCAATCCAAGGTTTGAGGCTGGGATTTTTTAAATATCATTCTTAAAAATGGATTTTTCAACTAAACCACTTTGGAGTCTGAAATGCTGCATTCAAGGGAAAAGGGAAAAGAATTCTTTCAAATGAGGAAATTTGTCTACAAATCCCTGCGCTTCCCAGGAATGTTCTGCCCACAGACTCTTCTGGTTTGTGTAACTTGTGGCCCCAATTTTCTCCGAGAGCGCAGGGATCCTCCTCCAGACACCTGATTGTTCTTGGAGAGGGGATTGGAACGTGGGGGAGAAAACCTTTGCTGAGATCCAGCTTTTGTCAGTAGCATAAAGGAGAGAGAAATATTTGTGCCTTCCACACCCGAGGTAATTATGGCTCTTCACAGCTTCTGCTAAATTCAGGAGTAACTAAACCAGGGGTGGGAGCAGCATCAGCCCAGACCTCAGAGCTGACCAAGGGAGGGACCAGAGCAGCTCCCTCTGTTCCTCTGTGCCCCTGTGCCCACCGTTCCCCCCAGCCCCAATCCCAAAGGATGCAGCACTGGGAGCACTGGGAGCACTGGGAATACACTGGGAGCGCTGGGAGCACTGGGAGCACTGGGAATACACTGGGAGCGCTGGGAGCACTGGGAGCACTGGGAATACACTGGGAGCGCTGGGAGCACTGGGAGCACTGGGAATACACTGGGAGCGCTGGGAGCACTGGGAGCACTGGGAATACACTGGGAGCGCTGGGAGCACTGGGAGCACTGGGAATACACTGGGAGCGCTGGGAGCACTGGGAGCACTGGGAATACACTGGGAGCGCTGGGAGCACTGGGAGCACTGGGAATACACTGGGAGCGCTGGGAGCACTGGGAGCACTGGGAATACACTGGGAGCGCTGGGAGCACTGGGAGCACTGGGAATACACTGGGAGCGCTGGGAGCACTGGGAGCACTGGGAATACACTGGGAGCGCTGGGAGCACTGGGAGCACTGGGAATACACTGGGAGCGCTGGGAGCACTGGGAGCACTGGGAATACACTGGGAGCGCTGGGAGCACTGGGAGCACTGGGAATACACTGGGAGCGCTGGGAGCACTGGGAGCACTGGGAATACACTGGGAGCGCTGGGAGCACTGGGAGCACTGGGAATACACTGGGAGCGCTGGGAGCACTGGGAGCACTGGGAATACACTGGGAGCGCTGGGAGCACTGGGAGCACTGGGAATACACTGGGAGCGCTGGGAGCACTGGGAGCACTGGGAATACACTGGGAGCGCTGGGAGCACTGGGAGCACTGGGAATACACTGGGAGCGCTGGGAGCACTGGGAGCACTGGGAATACACTGGGAGCGCTGGGAGCACTGGGAGCACTGGGAATACACTGGGAGCGCTGGGAGCACTGGGAGCACTGGGAATACACTGGGAGCGCTGGGAGCACTGGGAGCACTGGGAATACACTGGGAGCGCTGGGAGCACTGGGAGCACTGGGAATACACTGGGAGCGCTGGGAGCACTGGGAGCACTGGGAATACACTGGGAGCGCTGGGAGCACTGGGAGCACTGGGAATACACTGGGAGCGCTGGGAGCACTGGGAGCACTGGGAATACACTGGGAGCGCTGGGAGCACTGGGAGCACTGGGAATACACTGGGAGCGCTGGGAGCACTGGGAGCACTGGGAATACACTGGGAGCATCGGGAACACTGGGAACACTGGGAGCCCCAACCCCTTCCCCCTGGCAGCTCCCATCACAACCCGGTCCAGCGCCCTATAAAGCAGGAGCTAAACAGAGCCATCAAATGCCCACACTGGAGCTTTTGAACGGCCCAGATGTACTTTAATAGGGACAGTTAATACCTCACCATCCTTAAGTTACTGCTCTAATTGCTGCCAGCCCTAATTGGTGCCCAGTAATTATCTCTGCGGCTGCAGCCTCCACAAGGTCAGCCCTGGCAGGGAGCAGAACGAGAGGGGTTTGCTCTGCCGCTCTCCTGATGGAGTGGTGGCACTTTCAGCTGAAATCAGGGCTGCGGTCTCAGGCTGGACCTGCTCGTGTCCCCCTGCTCCTCTGCTCCTGTGCTCCTCTGCTCCTGTGCTCCTCTCTCCTGCTCCTCTCTCCTGCTCCTCTCCCCCTGCTCCTCTCTCCTGCTCCTCTCCCCCCTCTCCTCTGCCGCCGCCCACNTGCTCCTCTCCCCCTGCTCCTCTCCCCCTGCTCCTCTCCCCCTGCTCTTCTCCACTGCTCCTCCAGCCACAATCCCTCTGCGCTGGACATTTCCAGGGCTCTGCTTTGGGCTGCTCCTGCAATTAAAGAAACTCCCGTTCCGCTCACCCCACTGTTCCTTTCTGTCCTTAACACATTTCTGGGTGGTTTGATCCAGGAGGGGCCTGGGTAATGAACGCCTGGGGTCTGTTCGCGGGGGGATTCTGTCCCTCTGCCCCCTCAGGCCAGCCCAGCACCAGCAGGACCTGGAGCTGCTCCCAGGGCTGGCACCTGATGTGCCCTTCACATTCAACACTCTAAACCAAAGCATTCCCAAAATCTGACGATCTTCACAGACAGAACATGAACACGATTCCTTAAGTATTTCTATCTCAGGAAGCAAAAGTAGTTGTAAAAACTGAAATAGGAAAATGGAACTGCAGAGTTCTCAGCATAATTTGGAATAAAACCTTGCAAGCAAGACTTTAAAACTTCATTAATGCAATAAAGAATAATAAAAAGAAAGCCTGAAGTCTCTGGCATGAAAGATGAGGTTGTTCGAGTCAGCTCTGCAATGCTCAGAGCAGCACGAGCCTGGCTGGGCTCATGATGCCCATGGGTCAGAGGGCAGCTCCATCTGTCACTGCCGGCTCACCCAGGCCTCCATTCATCAGCCATTTCCAAAGCTTTTAAATCAGCCCTGGCTCAGCCCCCCACACTCCCTGGAGGGGCAGGGATGGGAACAGAGCTGCTGGGACTCCACGTGGGTCACACAGGGCTCGGGGACATTTCTCCTGCCTTTGCTGTTGGGAGGCAGCAGCTGCAGTGCTGCTTCCCTGTGGATCAAACCCTTCCAGAAAGAAAAAATCTCTATTGCAATCTCCTCTTTCTTAGTGAGTCAAATGATTGGCTCTGCGCTTTCCACTTCAGAAATAAACTTCCTCTCTCGTTGTTCCAGAGGTTTCAGCCACAGCCCCTTGGCCTGAGCAAATGGAGCTGCTGCCATTGAACCCAAGAATTATCACATAAAATCATCAATCCCAGAGTGGTTTGGGCTGGAAGGACCTTAGGGATCATCTCATCGCACCCCTGCCATGGGCAGGGACACTTTGCTGCCATTTGAACCCAACAATTACCACATAAAATCAATCCCAGAGTGGTTTGGGCTGGAAAGAGTTTAGAGATCATTCATCCCACCCCTGCCATGGTCTGGGACACTTTGCTGCCATTGAACCCAAGAATTATCACATAAAATCATCAATCCCAGAGTGGTTTGGGCTGGAAGGACCTTAGGGATCATCTCATCCCCCCCCTGCCATGGGCGGGGACACTCCCCTGGATCAGGTCACTCCAAGCCCTGTCCAGCTCAGCCTTGATGTGAAATGTTCCCTGACCACAAACCGTGGGCTAAAGGCAATTTCTGATGGGAGAACACTTCACCGAAACAAGTGACTCCTGGAAAGCTCTGATTTTTGTCAGGATGGTGTTTTTGGGGTGGAGGCTGAACTTTCTCTCTGTTTCCCAGCAATCGAGTGGATCCTGATCTGCATCACTATTGTTCTAGGCTGGTGTTACAAGGATTTAAATCCACTCCCGCTCTTGTTTGTTTTCTCTGAATTCCCTCCTGGTTTTGCTCCGTTTCACCCTGCCAGGCAGAGGGAGCAGCGCTGGGGAGGTGTCCCAGGGTTGGGGTGGAGAATCCGACCCCCGGAGCCCATTCCCTCGGGACTCCCCATGGTGACCCCAGCCCCAGGATGGATCCTTGCTCCTGCCCTGCCCTGCCTCTGCTGCTGACCCATGCAAAGGGAAAACGCTGCGATGAAAATCCAAGCACTGCAGCAGTGGGGTCCCTCTGATCTGCTCCTCTCTGCGATCTCCAGAGGAAAACACTAGGACAGAGATAAAACCCCACGTGGGTGGTGAGAGCTGACACACAGAACGTTGCCGTATCTGCATTTTAGCCTCTAACCACGTCACTCTGCCAGGGAATTTTGATTTTCAGCCTGTGATAGCAGAAGGGCAAACATGGTCCTTGGGTTTTCCTATTCCTCAGTTCCATTATTTTAATATGTAAGGCTTTTGACATGAATAACTGTCTGCTTTGGCTGCCTAGACTGAGCTTTAAATTTTCATTGGAGGTGAAATCTCCTACCTTCCCCCCTCCCTGTGGCATTCTCCTTCCTTCTGCAATTCAAGTGTCCTTTCAAGTTCTTCCTAATGGATTTAGTAAATTAATCAATTAGGCAGAGAAAGAACACTGAGGTGCTTCTGCGTAGATGAGTATTTTATGTTTGATATACTGAGTCAGAGCTAAGTAATTATTGCCATTTAATATTTATTTAATATATATGATGAGCTGCTGCAGCGAGGAGCTTGTGGAATAAAACATCCTTTCCTCGTTTTCCTGCAGCTCCTTAATGAGGGAGCTGTGCACAGACTGGTGATGGAGAGAAAAGGAGAAGAGATGAGATGGAGTTGGGCCCATCTCCCGCGGGGTGGGCACTGCTGGGCACACAGTGTCCCACAGCACTCCGCAGGGAGCAGCTCGGAGCCTGGCTGCTGCCGGGCTCTGGTCTGGGCAGGGGAAGGAGCTGCCCCTCGGCTTTGGGGACGGGGAGTCCCTGCAGAGCCATGGAGTGTGTGTCCCTGCTGGCCATGGCACCTCCTGCAGCCCCCTGGGAGTGCCAGCAGGGCTCTGGCCCATCAGGGACACAGCTGTGACCCCTGAGGTGGCAGCAGCAGCTCCAGGGTGCCAGCAGGGCTTTAGGGAATTAGGGAATGGGGAACCACAGAATCATTCCGGGGGAAAAGCCCTCCGAGACCATCGAGCGCAGCTGTTCCCAGCACTGCCCCGTGTCCCCAAGTGCCACATCCACAGGGCTCTAATCCCACCAGGGACAGGAACTTCACCACTGCCCTGGGCAGCCCTGCCAAGGCCTGAGCACCCTTTCCATGGAGAAATTCCTGCTGATGTCCACCCTGAGCCTCCCCTGGCCCAGCCTGAGGCCGTTCCCTCTCCTCCTGTCCCTGTTCCCTGCCAGCACAGCCCGACCCCCCCGGCTGTCCCCTCCTGGCAGGAGCTGTGCAGAGCCACAAGGTCCCCCTGAGCCTCCTTTGCTCCAGGCTGAGCCCTTCCCCAGCTCCCTCAGTCCCTCCTGGGGCTCAGACCTTTCCCAGCTCCGTTCCCTTCCCTGCTCCAGCGCCCAAGGAGCCCTGAGAGCTGCTGAGCCCAAAACACAGAGATGCCAAAGAGATGAGCAGATACAAACCCACTGAACCTCCACCCCTCCCACACCTCTGTGCCTCTGCTCCTGTGCTGTTCCTGCCCCAGAACCCCAGAGCTCAGCCCAGAGCTGAGGGCAAGGCTCCCATCCCTCCTCCCCCAGCACAGCCTGGCCAAAGGGACCCCCAGGTGGCCAAATCCTCCTCGCAGCTCCACAGGCAGCTAGGCTGAAGCTCTCCCCTGGAAAATTTCCCCTAAATCATGTATTTTCTGCTGTGCAACAGAAGCACCTCCTTATCCCTCTTTTCCAATAACAATCTCGGTGTTCAGGGTGTTGAATTCCAAGGGTCGTCCTTTCAGGTGGAAAATAGCACAGAAATCCATTTACTGCTCTGCAGGTCCATTATCATCAGCACTAACACGAATTTCTCCTGTACATGACAACATTCCAAAATTACCCGGGGAGAGGCTCCAGCACATCTGAAATTACCAACATTGCATTCGGTTTCCTTTAGAGGCAGCTTTAAGAAGAATGTGGGGCTGGCTCATTGACTTAATTTCTGGTTAATTCTAAAAGCATATTTTTTGTATGATACTGTGCCAGAAGGTGCAGGGCATCAGGAGCACAGGTGATCACAAACCTCACGACTATTTAACCTCACACCACAGAATCACAGAATCCTTCAGCTTGGAAACGATCTCTAAGATCAGAGTCCATCCACCCTTTTGTTCCAGGCTCTCGGTTTTGGAATTGCATTCCAAACTTTAAACTGCAGTTTAAATCACCAACTAAAGATTTTAATGTTTGGAAAACATTTAACTGGTAAAAAAAAAAAAAAGAAAGAAAAAATTGTTGTCTGGTTGAGAAGCACTTTGAATTCATGGAATTAGAAAGTTATTATGTCTCATATGTGGCTGAGCTACACCCTGAGTGTCATTATTTGGCTTTGCTGCAGCCTCTCCTCGATCTTCTCAGGAAATCTTGGCTCAGATATGGTAAATGTCACTGAAAAGGCAAGTTTTAGAAAAACCTTTCCAGAGAGGTGGAATAAGCTGCTCTCTCTGATCCATCAGTGGCACAAGTGCAGAGGGCCCTGGATCCATGTGGCACCATCCCCTGGGAGTGCCTCGTGCCCAAACCGGCAGGGATGTCCAGGGTACACTCCAGTGGGTGCAGGACACAAACCCAGGTGGCACTTCAGCAGCTGGCAAGGTCTGCAAAAAGCTCAGAGGCCTCGGAGTCCAGTCCTGCTTGCACTAGAAAATGTGAAAAAGGAGGGAGTTCAGGATCATTAGCTCCAGAGGGAATCCATGAAGTGCAGGCTGGGCACACACCGGAGGGCATGGGGAGCCCTGGGGACAATCCTGCTGCCACCCCTTCCCAGGACATGCCTCAGGCTGGCCCTTCCCTCGCACAGCCAATTCCATGTCCTGTGCCTCTCCCAGCGTGGCACTATTTTTTGTGCAGCTAGAAGGAACAATAAAATATTTTTGAAAACTCTACCTGGTCTGGGAAACCTGCAACTTCAAGCCTGGATCTAAAATTACTTTAATTCTCCATCTCAGTCAGCAAAAACACAGATAGTATCTCTTGTTCTTAATTGGTTTGTGATGTTCATCTCCTCATCAAATGCCACTGAGGAGTGCTGGAGTGGTAAAAAGGAGATATCGACGTGTGGCTGTGCTGAGTCCCGCGGCAGCCCGGGGCAGAGGGCACCTCCCGTGGGTATGTCCCTCACAGACCGAGCGGGATGGACATCAGACCGCGCTGAACGCTCGGGGTGTGCAATCCCACCCAAAGATGTCACAAACTGCCCTACGATTGGCAATCCCCGCGTTTGGAGACCCCGAGCCCCTGCCCCGCTCCTGTTTGTGCATTCCCAGCAGGAATCCGAGCGAGCAGGGAATCGATGCAGGGCTGGCTCTGCTCCTGCTGCAGAATGCTAACGCGGGGGGAGAGGAGCGCGGCACTGGGCTGGGCTGGGTCACACGAGTGGCAATGGGACACTCCTGAGCTCCCCTCCCACCCCAGCAGGGCTGATGTCCTGAGCAGGGCTGAGCATTGCAAGCACAGAGAGTCACATGGGTTCAAAGGGACCTTCGATCCCACCCAGTGCCACCCCTGCCATGGCAGGGACACCTCCCACTGTCCCAGGCTGCTCCAAGCCCCAATGTCCAGCCTGGCCTGGGACACTGCCAATGATCCAGGGGCAGCCACAGCTGCTCTGGGCAGTGTACTTCACCTTCCACACAAGCAGTGCAGATCCCCAGAGTGAAAGAATCCCAGAATTCCAGAATGGTTTGGGTTGGAAGGCTCCTTATGGACCATCCCACTCAAACCCCACCCTGGGCAGGGACACCTTCCACTAGAGACACCAGCTGAAGGAATTGGCACCTTCCAAAGTCTCTGGGGAGCAGTTCCTGAGGGTGTCACGGAGCCAGCCTGGGGCTGGAGGGCACTGCAGGAGCAGATCAGCAGCGCTGGGGACACCACGGCCCCAGTGACACCAACCCAGCCCTGAGCACCACAGCTTGGCTGCTCTCCCTGTGCTCCCGTGGCTCCAGGAGGAGCCTGTGCTGTCACCGAGGATACCCATCAATCCAACGTGGATGCCACCAACCTTTCCTCAGAACTGTCACTTCCCTGTCCCCTGATCCCAGTGCGGAGTGCTCCGGGAGACCGATGTCAGGAAAATGTGACAGCAAAGCCAGAATGTTATTCCTCCTTCAGAGAATGCAGATGGCTCGGGAAGACAAAGGGAAACTCAGCAAAAAAATCCCAAACACTCAAAAAGGTGGTTTAGAAAGGAGCCTATAGCCTCTCCCCTGTCCCTTTGATTGATCCCAGGTAGGGATGGGAAACCTCCAGCTCAGGGGAATTGTGCTGAGAGCAGGGGCAGAGAACAGCAAGGGAGGAACAGAAATGGGAGCTGAAATGGGGTGTGAGGGGCTGGTCTGGGTTAGGAGGGTTTGCTTGGAGGGGGCTTTGGTCAGCCATGAAAAGGGAATTTTGCTCCATTTTCTGGAGTCACACAAAATCCCACACTGGTTCGGGTTGGAAGGACCTTAAATCCCATCAGTGCCACCCCTGCCATGGCAGGGACACCTCCCACTGTCCCAGGCTGCTCCAAGCCCCAATGTCCAGCCTGGCCTGGGACACTGCCAGGGATGAAGCCTGGAATAATAATTAAGAAGCTGCTTAAAATGAGCTTTTGTTCCCCAAAGAGTCTCTGGGCCAAGAAACCAGCTCTGCACTCTGCATAAGTAGGAAAGGAAAATATAAAAATATGTATAAATCCAGGAATCCTGAGGAACTTTGACACACCTAAGAAACCTCTGCCAGCAGAGACAACCCCTTGTGCTTGTTGATAAAAATTCATTAGGGATGTTGAAAACCCTGTTCATTAACATGCAGTCAGAAAGAGTGCAATTATCAGCCAGACCAAAAATAGGATTACTCTGGATTTCTCCTCAGCATTTGAAGGGAGAGAAGTGCTCTCATGCCAGGTGTGGTATTAACTACTCTTACTACTTATCTTTGCTCCAGCTACTGAGAAAGCTGCTCAGCAGCACCCATGGAAACAAAGGGCTTTGGAACTGTTGGGAAATAACAGGGGAAAATGGAATAGCAGGGAAATCAGAAAACGGGAAGTGACCATCCATCAGTATTTTAAAAAGGATGGAAAGGATTGTCTAGAAAATATATTTTGTTGCTGATGTGAGTAAAATTGATTCAAGTAATGGAAAGGTAAGGACAGAGGTAAGTCATGATCGTGAATAAAGCAACAACAGGCACTGAGCTGGGGGAGCTCGTGGAGCACAAATAATGCACTCAGCTCCCTGATGGAAGGGGCTCACACCTCCTGGTGACACAGCGCACGGCGCTGCCATAATCTACTCCAGATTTCAGTCAATACCACGCAGTTTCTTAACTGAGAAAGTAGAAAAATACCCAATCAATAGCGCGGTCTTTAAACAATTACCGGCTGTCTCGGTGATTGGGCTCCGGCTGGGCGCCCACGGAGCAATCCCGGCCCTGCAGGGATTGATGGGCAGCTCCAGGCTGCTGAGAGATTTAATCAGGGCCTTGGAGGAAAACATAAAATCAGTGCTGATCAGATTTGCAGGAGACAACACAATGGCAGGAATGGAAAAGAAGGAAAACTTATTTCACTAATGAAATTCAATGAGAATCTCATAAAAACCACCCCGGCCTGTGGCAGAGGGGCTGGACAGGATGGCCTTTAAAGGTCCTTTCCAACCCAAAATATCCCATGATTCTGAAATAATTAAGTAATAATTGTCCTTCCACCACTTTTGGACTTTTGGCTAGAATTTGTAGGAATAAAATATATACATCAGAACTGTAGCAAAAAACTTTACTCAATGTGCGCAAATAAATAAGAGAAAAAAAAATTTAAGATTGTCTTCAATAAAAATGAGAAATTTCTCCCAGAAATCCGATTGTTTGCAGCAGTAAAGACATTGTGGTGGCGTTGGCACTGCGATTCAAAGGCGTGGGAAAGGCAAAGTTTGGGAAGGTGCAGCCATTGCTGAGAGCAGCTTTGCTGTGAAAAACAACCATTGGAAGGGGAAAGAGTGGGAGCTCATGGACATCCACCGGCAAACAAAGCGATCCCTGAGCTGCACAGCTGAGCAGGAGGGGCAGCGTAGGACCTTGCACCTCGGAAAAGTCCTGTCCCCCTCTGCTGTCACCCCCTTAGGCACTGGGATGTTTCCACTGTTCAGTGAGGAACCTCTGCAGGGCATTCAGCCCCTCCAAGGCACAGGTGACAGAGGAGCTCTCCCTTGGGATGGGCAGGGGAGCTCCCCACAGCTTTCCCTGCTGTTCCTCTGGGCTCATTTCCAGGTTTTGTGAGTGCTGAAATGATGGGCACACATCCACAGTGGGGATAGGGAAGGGAAACGTTCAGGCAGCGAGAATCCCATTGGATTGTTGGATTTCAGGAACACTTACACGAATTCAAGGTAATGGTTTGGAACTGGCTGATCTTTCAGGTTCCTTCCGACCCAAACCATTTTATGATTCACAAGATTCTGTGATAATTATATTTGTTAACTAACAGCTCACATGACAACAGAAGTTTTGTTTGCAAACTTACCTTACTTTGCAGGAGCTTCCAGCTCTAAATCCCTGCTGTGAACAGCACCAACCCAAAGTTTACAGAATAAATCCCTGGCAGTGCCCGAGGTGGCCAGGGCAGGATGGGCTCCTCCTGCACCCAGGAGAGCTGCTGGCTGCAAATACAGATTTGGGGTTTATTATCCTGGTGAGTGACCAGAATTCCATGGCAGCTTCTTTACTGAGCTGTAAAAAAAGCCATCATTAGCAGACTGAGCCTTCCTCTGCTTCCAAACAACCCCACTCCAAATTTGGAAATTACTTCCAAAATGAGCTTCTGCAGAGTGACCCTCATTCCCAAGGGTGTGCCCCGGAATGTCATTAGCTCCACACGCAGCCACAGCTCGCTGGAATCGAATCTGAGGAGTTTTTCCGCAGTCTCAGGGAAAAGGGGAAGTTTTGCCTGACAGGCGATTGCTTGACATCAATTCCCATTTCCATATTATCCTCACAGCGACCCCTCATCTCACATCATCCCTGAGGGAACCCCTGGAATCAGCCCGGAGCCTGTGGATTCTCCCCTTCGCTCCCTTTTAACTCAGGGAGTCAATTACTGCCCCCAGCTTAATTGTGTGCCATTAGAATGTGCTCAGCTGGAGTGTGGCAGCATTTCAGCAGTGCTGGGGTTTCAGCCACATCCCAGCTCTGGGGGAGCTCCTGAGGAAACTCAGGAGAGACTTTCAGCTCCTGAGGCTCACCAAAAAATCCCAGGGGATTCCATCCTGCAGGTGCTCTGCTCTGGAGCCAGGCTGGGAGAGCTGGGAATGTTCAATGGGAGAGGAGAAGGACACAGGGAGAGCTCAGAGCCCCTGGCAGGGCCTGAAGGGCTCCAGGAGAGCTGCAGAGGGACTGGGGACAAGGCATGGAGGGACAGGACACAGGGAATGGCTTTAAACTGGAAAAAGGGAGATTTAGATGGGATATTGGGAAGGAATTCCAGGCTGTGAGGGTGGGGAGGGCTGGGCTGGAATTGCCAGAGCAGCTGTGGCTGCCCCTGGATCCCTGGCAGTGTCCCAGGCCAGGCTGGACATTGGGGCTTGGAGCAGCCTGGGACAGTGGGAGGTGTCCCTGCCATGGCTGGGGTGGCACTGGGTGGATTTAATGTCCTTTCCACCCAAACCAGTCTGGGATTCTGTCTCTGCTCTGTTGTACCTGCAAGGGCTGAAAATAATCAGGAAATGAGAATTCCATTTCCTGCCTGTCCCAGTGTTTTTCTCTGTGCTGGTAAAACCCAAACAAACACAGAGCAGCTCCTGGCTGCAGCACCCTGTGCTCAGGAAAAATCCCACAGCCGCTGTTTTAATGGGCAATGAAGTGCCACATCATAAACCAGACAGGAACAGAAGAATGGGGGTAATTAGTAATTAAATTCTCCATAAGGAAAAAAAAAACCAACAAAACACCAAATCACAAAAAACAAACAAACAAAAAAATAAAGCATTTTCTCTATTGATACTTCTAGGTAAGGAGCAATTTAGAGCCAAATCTGTCACAGAATTAGCAAGGGCTGGAAGAGAGACCTGTGGGAAGCACCTGGTGCTTCTCCTCACCCCTTTATGAGCTACAAAACACCCATGGTAAAACAAACTAACAAAAACTTTAAAAAAGGAAATCAGATTCACTTTGTTGAGTGGCACAATTCCACTGCTCAGGAGATATTTGCCAGGCAGAGACACAAATGGAATATGAGTATAAAATATTTGCTAGCAGCCTGACAGGCTGGTGGAAACAAAGAGTTTTCCCTGACATGACACCACTGCTTTCATACAGAGAATCCTTCCAGGCACCATCCCAGCTCCTGATGGCAAAGAGAGAATGCACGGGGAAAAGCAGGGGAAGAAAACAACATTAAAAAAAAAGAGGAAACAATCTAATGGAGTGTGACACTTTTGGGCAAAGCTGCTTTGTCTGGAACTGCTAAAGCCCTGAAAACAAAAATGTGAAAATTCAACATTAAAAAAAAAAAAAAAAAAAGAGTGTAAAATCCATGTGCTGAAGCAGGGTGAGTGGGCAGTGAGGAGACCCAGGTGGGTCAGTCCCTCCCCAGCCCTGCCCCGTGGCTGTGCCTTGGGGACAGTGGCACTGTCCCTTCCTCGGGCACAGCTCCACAGGAGCTCTCCTTGCTTCCCTCACGCTGGAAATCACTCCGAGCCATTCCCAGGACTCCCAGTTCCTGACTGATCTATTGTCCAGTGCCCCAGGCTAAATCAGCAAACCCCAGCTCCTCTGCAGTGCCCCAGGACAAATCAGCAAACCCCAGCTCCTCTGCAGTGCTCCAGAACGGCCAGGGAAGGCAGAAAGTTCTGTCAAACACTGAGGAGCTGCAGATGGCACAGAGGAATTAACAGCGCCTTCCTCCGAGCATCCTCAGCCTGCCAGAGGCTGCAGAGCCACGGTTTAACAGCAGTTAAAAGCACAAACAAGGAAACACAAATTACCTTGTGCTGCTTTGGCTTTTTCCCCTGTACTTTGTTGCCTAGGAACCACGGTAAATGAGGGGTTTAGTTTATTTAAAATGGAATAAGAAGAAAACCACACCACGAACATTTTCCTACGTCTGGTGAGGATATGAGGGTGAAGAACATGAGTTTCACACGCCTGAATCCCATGGGAGTGAGGCTAATCGAGAGAATGAAAGAATTTCCATTAGGAGGAGTAGAAGATGGAAGAACATCCAGGTGTCAAGAGCTTTGTTACCATTGCTGCATTCTGAGCACACGTTTTTGTACTCCTTACAGCACTAAAATCTTCAGAATGTTTTGATCTTTAGCCATTAGACAAAAAGAGTGAAACACAGAATATGCCTTTAGTAACAGCAGCATCATTTCATGGAATCCTGGAAGCTCCTGAGCTGGAGGGACCCACAGGACCATCCAGTCTCACCCCAGCCCTGCCCAGACACCCAAACAATCCCACCCTGGGCATCCCTGGAGCTCTGTCTCCTGGAGCTCTCCAGCCCCGGCCTCATTTCCTGCTCTGATCATGACAATCCTGCTCCAAGCACCTCTGGAACAGCTGGGAAGCTCCACCGCTGGCATTGCTCACACATTTTGGGGTCACGCCTGCTCTTCACCCATTGATCAGAGCCCTGGTGTTGGGGAAAGAGATTCTGGCATTGGGAATGAAGGGCAGGGAGCTCCAGACAGGGATGTTGTGAGGAGACACACAGAGGAAATCAGAGCCACAGAAAGGTTTGGGGTGGAAGGGACCTTAAATCCCATCCAGTGCCACCCCTGCCATGGCAGGGACACCTCCCACTGTCCCAGGCTGCTCCAAGTCCCAAAGTTAGCCTGGCCTGGGACACTGCCAGGGATGGAGCATTTTCTGCAGATGGTACAGGAACCAAACAGGAGAGACTCACGAGTATTTCCTCGTCCAGAAAAAACAGTGCTTGCCTTTGGTGCTCCTTTACAACCTGCAGGAGTTACACTAAAAACTGAAAGCTGAGAAATCTCTGCACGAGGAATTCTGTGGCTGAGAACACTTCTGTCACCTCTGCTGGGATCCCATCAGCGCCTGGAGCAACAGTGCTACTGAACCACCACTGCTTTACTGCAGAGATCAAAGGGCTGCAGACAGGAATGGGGAGCCAGGAACAGAGGAAGATCCCTGAATCAGGATGGAATTTGTAAAACAGAAATAACCACAATAACCCCTGAACGCACAGCACCTTCCCCAAGCGCTGCCTGGATGGGGAAGTTGCATTCTTTGGGGTTTTGTGGAGGCTGCGTCACAGTCTCCTTTTCTCAGTGTCAGCTGCCTGCTCTGGTTCTGCCACTTCGGTGTCACCCACGGTGACATTCTGTGTACAGCCCATCACGGATGTACAGAGCGGCAGTTTCCTTTTTAAGCACAGTTTTTAAAATAGCACATGTTGAGCAGGTGGCATAATCCCACAAAATGGAAAAATGCAATCTCAAATGAGAAACAGTGAGGTCTGTGCTGTCCCTGCCTTGCTCCTAATCCTTACCCTATATTCCCGCACTCCTCAAAACCACAAAATTCCAATTTTCCTTGGCGCTCTCCATCCCATCGCTTTCTTCTCTCTTACCGAGGCTCCAGGTCTGTGTTGCCATCAGCTGTACCTGCTGAGAGAGGCAGTTCTCCCTCTCCAAATTTCCAAATTAACCCTCCGAGCGTGGTCAGCCCTGGAGAAGGGCATCAGCACAGCAGCTTTGCAGCTTGGAGCATTTCCGGAGCAGGACACGGCAAAAGCTGCAGGGAAAAGGAACTGAGAGCTCCTGGAGTGGGCTCACCCTGCCACCACCCCTCCGGGGCACCGGGGCTGAGCGATGGCCCTCCTGGGCTGGGTGTGAGCCAGGGCTGCCTCGGTCAGCCCCTTGGGAGCAGTGACTGCGGATATTGATCCCAATCTCTGCCTGTGTCTAAGGCTGCCCGTGGGGGCTCCGTGGGGCTGAGGTGTTGCTGCAGCTCGCGGATATAGCAAGGAAACAGGCAGAGAGCTGATGGAAATGGCAAGAGGAAGTTTATTAGAAAGTTCTGTTCTTATATAGATATTAAGAGTCTAGCAGTGATTGGTTTATAGCCAATCCGCCCCCCAGGGTGATTGGCTGAACCCTTACAGCACCCAGGTCCAAAACATAGATTAAAAGAACAAGAAGAATTCAGCTTATCTTTGTTTCCCATGCGATTCATGAGAAAGAAGAGAGTTCTTAGAATATTGCATCCACACTGAGGGATGGCCCAGCCCAGCCCCGCCCATCCCATCCCATCCCATCCCATCCCATCCCNCGGGCTGAGCAAGGAGCCCATCCCATCCCAGCCCAGCCCAGCCCAGCCCAGCCCAGCCCTGCTCTGCAGCAGCGCTGATGACATCCAGGGACACAGGATCCTTCCCTCTGCCCACGGAACCAGGGCACGGCTCAGCTGAGCCCACTCTGTCTGTGGCTGTGCCCGCAGCAGCAGCCACCCTGTCCCTCCTGTCCCTCCCACACTGGGAAAAGGCCCCACAGCCCCTGGAAAAGGCTCTCCCATGCACCATTTGAGGCTCTCCCTCCGAACAGCACCAGGAAGGAGAGCCCAGCCCGAAGCTCGGCTGTGACACCCCCACAAAGGCTGAGGGAACCCTCGGTCTGCTCAGCTTCAGTCACTCCCTGCGGATCTTAAACCTTCAACCTCTACACAGAAGAAAAGTATTTTGTTGTGGTTTTTTAAGCCACAAAAAAAGCCTCCAAAACCCCACAAGGTCTAAATCAAACAGCAAACTCCCTCAACAAAGGTTTGCAGAACTTCTCTGGTCCATTTAAAGCACCAGGTTTGGTTTCCACAGCCCAAATCACAGCTCTGCCACTCACTGCACAATTCCCTGTGCTCTGCCTTCAGCTTTGCCATGGAGAAATATGGGCTGTAAGGAAAATAGGGCACTATTAACATCAAACAGCTTTTTGAGGGAGCAGAGGGATTCTGGTTTGTCAGCAAAAACCTTGACAGCAAATCCAAAGCTGTCAGAATCACGTGCTGCTCCGTGACTATTCCAGATTAATTCACCTACTGAATTTATTATGGCAAGATAATTAAAGGAAATTATCATGACAAGATAATTAAGGGAAAAGCATTGCGTGTACTACCAGAGAAGCCTAAGGACACACTTTTGCTAATTTATATCTTGATCTGTGTTCTAGCCCACATTATCTGTCAGATATTACAGTCCGCACGAGAGAACTTTGGGAATTACAGAGTTAAGGAGAACTCCCTGCTCCGACACAAAGCACACCTCCCGTAAATAAAGGAACATTAGCAGACATCTCTGCAGCACTGATGGATTATTTATAGCTGCTTTAACAAGCCACTGGATAAATATCTCTAAGTGTCTCTTTCTATGTGGGAGATATCACATCAAATGTGCATCCGAAGGTTTGGGGGGTTTTGTGGGGGATTTCAAAGGACAAAACATTCTGAAGCTCAGAAATTTGCTGCCAAACCTCGATTTTCAGTTTTATTCCTGCTCCAAGATCCTCAGTGCAGCAGCAGGAGTTTTGGAGGCAGCTGCCGAGATCCTGATCCAGAGGGACACAGCAAATTCCTTCAGGAGCTCTGCTCCTGAGCCACCTCATCACCTTGTAATTCCCATTTGCACAGATTTGCACAGAGATGCACTGCAGCCATGCCTCTGGGGCAGTCTGGCCACATGCTGATTTAAACCCCAAACTCTCACAGATCCCGAGGTGCTATTTCAGATGTGCCAGAAAGCATAAAATACCCTATTATTTATTTATTAAACAGCAGAGTGACTCCCTCCCCCCACAGCCAGGAGCAGCCATGGGTCTCTGCCCAGCACATTCCGGGGGTCCCCAGCACAGGGAATGGGCCAGAGCCCCCCAGGCTCTGCTCCCGCCTGCTCAGGCTCAGCTTCCACATCCCATGGCTTCCTCGGGGACAGGGAGAGGTGGAAGGGACCCCGGACTTGTCACCACTTCCAGCCTTGGGACACACTGCAGAATCGCAGAATCCAGGGGCTGGAAAAGACCTTTGAGATCATCGAGTCCAATGGGAATCCCAGAATGTTTAGGGTGCAAAGGCACCAAACAGAGTCATGGAGGTGTTGGCTGCATGCAGGAGACCTCCATGGAGCCCCAGGATGGTGGGAGAGTGCAGCTTTGCTCTCCCACTGCAGGAACCTGCGCTGTGGAGAACAGACCACATCGTGCTCCTGGCTCAGGGCAGGGGCTTCCATGAATTCCACGTGTCAAACTGAATTCCTCCTGTTCCCACCCTGGGCGTGGAGAATGTCCCTAGAGCTGGAGACTGACGGGAGCTGAGCTCCCCAAAATGTCTCTCATTTAATGGCACGCAATATTTCACAGGGATTTTAGCATTGCCATTAACTGAATCCCAGAATGGTTTGGGATGGAAGGGACCCCAAAACTCACCTCACTCCACCCCTGCCATGGCAGGGACACCTCCCACTGTCCCAGGCTGCTCCAAGCCCCAATGTCCAGCCTGGCCTTGGACATTCCAGGGGTGGGAGCATCCATCAGTCATCCCTTTTACAGTCATTTTAATGGGAACTCTCCTGAAACTGCCGCTCTGTGCACAAAGAGGGAGCTGGATCCAGTTTATTTCAGTCCCTAGGCAGCAGCACAAGCTGTGCCCTGCCCAGAGCTCACTTTTGCTGACAAACGGCGCTGCTGTGGCAGGAGAGGAGCGGAGTGGCCGAGCAGCACTGCCGGAGGGCAAGATGTGCTTCACAGGGTGAGCGCCACCTAAATATACCCAAACCGCATCGCCCGGCACACCTGACAGACCGTGCTCCTGAAACAGATTTAGCCTGAATATTTGCCCTTCTAAATAGCAGCATTCATCAGGCTGGGTTCCTTGCCAGAGCAGAATAATTCCCTGGAAGGCTCAGGGGAGGCTGCGGAGAGCAGATCAGCGCAGACACGAGCCCTGCTCGGAGCAGCGCGGAGCATCCCTGGCTCAGCTCCGCCTGTCCCCAGCCCAGCCCCGCCGGGAGCCACAGGGGGGCACAGGAAGGGCCTGGGGCTGCCGGGGCTGCAGGCTCTCTGCTGCAGTGAATCTTGCAGGGAGCAGAAGGGAGCAGCCAGAGCTGCCCAGCCCCGGCTGGGACTGACAGAGCCATCGGGGGAGCAGCCCCACAGGGAGCAGCAGGGACAGGGAACCTTCCTTTGCTGTCCCCAAAGCTTGGGGAGCTCAGCCCCAGCGGGGACAGGGAACCTTCCCTGGCTGTCCCCAAAGCTGTGGAGCTCAGCCCCATGGAGAGCAGCAGAGACAGGGAACCTTCCTTGGCTCTCCCCAAAGCTGCAGAACTCAGCCCCAGCCCGAGCAGAGCCAGGAACGGCATTGTCTCCAGCCGGGAAAGGGCTGGGAGGGCACAGGGGAGCTGAGAAGGGACTCAGGGGGACTCTGCCCCCAGACAGGGCCCCAGCCCAGAGCTGTCCTGGGGCACTTCTGGCTTTTCATTCCCAGTCTCTGCAGGATGGATCACGGGAGGGCTGTTGGGCTCTCCTCAAGGTGTGCCGGGAAACTTAGACTGGATATTGAAAAATTCCTTCACGGAAAGGGCTTGCCAGGCTGTCCAGGACAGAGCTGGAGTCCCCATTCCCGCAGGGATTTAAAGGCTGTCTAGATGTGGCCCTTGAGGACAGAGGTCAGTGGTGGCCTCAGCAGTGCTGGGGGACAGTAAGAATCAATCTTACAGATTTTTCCAACATGAACTATTCCATAATTGTACCCACAAAGCAACCTCAGTGCCCAGCAGGCACCTGGGGAGCAGAAAAGGCTCCTGGGCATGGCCCAGCATGAGGAACCGCAGCTCAGAGTGGCCAAAAGAGCTTGGGACTTACACGGAAAAGAAAATCGGCTGTGACACCCATGAAGAAAAATCTGATTTCTTTCTTCTCATTTGTATTGAGGGGGTTCTGTTTGGGATTTTTCACCTCTCCGTACAGACCACCAGGGATGCTGCACTGGCCTTAGTAAGAGTTTTTTAGAATCACGGAATGGTTTGGGTTGGAAGGGACCTTAAACTCATGTCATTCCCACTGAATCAGATTTTCGTCTCACACTTCTAACCATTGGAGCCGGTTCTGTGTGCAGGAAGAGATGCTTCACACGTTACTGAGCTTGGGTGAAGCTCTTGGAGTCAGTGGGAACAACAAATGGCAAAAATCTGTAAAAGCCAGGCCCATTTCATTCCGGTGAAATTTGGCAGCCATGAGTGTGGAAATGCCGCAAGGTGCAGACTGAGGCAGGAGCTTTGCTGCAAACACAAACCACAGCCCAGGGCTGTTGATGGGTTTTTTTGTGTTTGGGTTTTTAAAAAACTTAAATGACTTTGTCTGCACAACCACAGTCACCTCTAACATGCACTGCTCTGCCCCTCTAAGCACAGCGCAGGTTAAACACAGCCAGGCAGATTAGCCCCAGAAGCAGAAGGATTAAAAGAGATCAAGTTTGAGAATGAGAGAATGGCTCTGTCTTAATGTCCACGGGAAAAGCAAAACGACTGCAGAGGAGCTAAATGCGGGCAGGTTTCCATGCAGAATGGATGCCCACAGCTGAGATAACGCAGGGAAAAAGGGGATTTTGCAGTGAGAGAGGCTCAGAGCGAGGGCAGTGCGAGCTGCACGAGGCCAGGCTGAAGTATGATGAGTGCAGGCGGCACAGGATGGACAGTGGGATCACATTTCACTCCTGAAAAGAGAGCCTGGCAAGGGACAATTGCCTGGAGACAGGAACGATAACACCACAACCACCCTTGGCAAGGAAGGGGAAGGGAACAGAGTCATAATTATCATGAACAGTTACTTATCATTTTATCCTCGTGATCTCCATGTTTCTTCTCTGCTTTTATAAAGTTTTTTCTCTACTTACAGCTGGAAATGGTGCCAAAGACAAGCGAGCTGTGGTTTGATCCAGCCCAGGGTAAATTAGAACAAAGATTACAAAGTTCTGAGTGAGATCATCCAAGCCCAGAGCACCAAACACGGAGGGCTGGGGGAGGCCTCCCTCCCTTCCCAAGCCCTGGGGATGCAGGCAGCTCCCAGAAATACTAACAGGCAGGGGAAGAGTCACAGCAGCTCCAGCAGTGCCCAGCAGAGTGCAGGGGCCAGCAGCATCCCAACAGCTCCTGAGCTGACTCCATAACAGCGCCAAGCTCCTGAGCTCCATTGCTCCTTCCGGGGAATCCCTGCAGGCTCAGCTCTCATCTCCCACCGCTCCTGACAGAGACATCCCCTTGATCCAAGCGCCCTGAACGCAGCTGGATCCCACGGACAGACTGGGGCATTTCCCTCTTTGCTTGTGCCAGGAGGAGCACTCCTGAAAATGGGGCGGGGGCAGCCCAAGGTGGGTTTGGCAGAGTCCCACCCTGGGCTGGGACAGTCACACTGTGATTGTGTGAGCCACCTGAGCTGCACAGAACCCATCCCCTGCATGTGGAGTCAGAATCACCAAATCCCAGAATGGTTTGGGTTAAAAGAAACCTTAAATCCCATCCCATCCCACCCATCCATGGCAGGGACACCTCCCACTGTCCCAGGCTGCTCCAAGCCCCAATGTCCAGCCTGGCCTGGGACACTGCCAGGGATCCAGGGGCAGCCACAGCTGCTCTGGCAATTCCAGCCCAGCCCTCCCCACCCCCCCAGCCACCAATTCCCAATTCTCAATATCCCATCCATCCCTGCCCTCTGGCAGTGGGAAGCCATTCCCTGTGTCCTGTCCCTCCACGCCTTGTCCCCAGTCCCTCTGCAGCTCTCCTGGAGCCCTTCAGGCCCTGCCAGGGGCTCTGAGCTCTCCCTGTGCCTTCCAGTGTGAGGCTGGCTCTGTCACAGGAAGCAGACCTTGGGACATTCCACACTCAGGATGACTCTGGAGCCTGCCTGGCCCTGGCTCCTGTCACAGCCACATCAACCCCACCTATGGAAAGCAGCCCACATGTAATTTTTATAAAGCAATTAAGCCAGGATTCCAATTTATTAAACTGGATTAAAAAGCATTTTTACAAGCTCTGCTAATGGGCCTTAAGCACCTTTAATTACAGCCTGGGCAGCGTTGATTTCCGTGCTCCAGCCTCTCCCACGGCAGCTGAGCTCCTGTGAGCAGCACCAGGGCCTTTCCCAGCCCTGCCTGGCGCTCACCTGATCCATCCCAGGGACTGCTCCAGTGTCACCTGGATCCAGCCCCAGTGCCTGCACAATGACCTGCAGAGCCCCAGGCCCTCCCCTCAGTGCCTTCCTTGGACTGCAGCAGAGATGTGGAGTTCCCTGGATCAGCATGGCCCACCAAAGCTGGAAATCAGCATTTCCTGACCTTTCTGGAAGGTTCCAAGCGCTCCCCAGCACACCCTACACCCTGATTTCCCCATCCATGTGTTACAGGCACACTCATTGCTCTCAGCAGCATTTCCTCAGCTCCCAGCACACGATAAGGGATGCAGCAGCACATTGCCGTGGCTGTGCCTCGCCCTGCTGCCCCCAGAGCCACAGGAATGCCTGCAGGATCATCCCAGCCCTTCCAGGGACGTGCTGGTGCCCGACTGTGGCTGCTCCAGACCGCAGAGCAGAGGGATTGGCACCTGGGCAGGCTGGGCTGGGGCAGCTTACGGACATCTCCTCCTCCAGAGGCTGAGCTAACACTCAGTGTGCAAACATTTCCCTCAGAACATTCCCGTGGCTTTGAGAAGCAGGCAGCCTGTTGGGAGAGAGAGAGAGGTGCTCCATGGAAGCTCCTTCTGCTCCAGCTCCAGCACAGTCACATCCCTCTGGCAGGGGCTGGAGCTGCCCAGCCTGGGCTGTGCTAAGCTAAGCTCAGCATCCAGCTCTGCCCACCCTGAGCACCATTTCCCTGGGAGCTCGGCAGTAAGGCCAACGCTTCTCAATCGCCTGCAATACACACTTTGCACAGATAATTTTGTGGTTTGTCATTCAGAGCTCCGAGCAGAGTGGCAAAGGGCCCTGTGGCCCCTGGCTCCATCCAAGGAGCAGTAATTAACTCCAGCTCAACAAAGATGACCAGTGCCTGCCCAGTGCCCATTTCCACGGGGATTTGGAAGTGCTGATTGTGCTGAATAACAGCCTGAATAACCCAGAATCCGAAAAGCAGGAGGTGCCAGGAGCATCCCTTTAAAGGGAGCAGTTCCTGGGGCAGGAACAGGAAGGCTCCTGCCGCGATGCCTCAAGGAAAACCTCCCTGGTGCAAGGCCAGGCTGGCCAGGGCTTGGAGCAGCCTGGGCCAGTGGAAAACATTCCCTGCCCATGGCAGGGGTGGCACTGGAGGGGCTTTAAGTCCCTCCCAACCCAGAGCAGTCTGTGAGGAGCAGGACTAATGGAATTCAGATTTGCCAGGGATGAGGTGTCTCTCACACAGCTGATATTTCACACAGCTCAACAGCCCAGGACAGACTCCTCTCTTCCCCTGGGTCTCCTTCCCAGGCTACAGAAACATCTGCTTTCCCCCCACTCATCCACTTCCTAAGAGAAGCAATTTTCAGTTGTACTTTTCACCCAGTGTATCCTAATTGCCAAAGAAAACAGGCTCCTACCGCTTGTTTTATTCCTGCCATCTATTAATTTGTTCTTAAAAGCCGAGCTCCCGCTGAGCCGCCTCTCCTGCACATCACAGCCATTATTTTAATATGGAGATTAGATCAGCCACAGTTCCGCGGGAGCTTCCCAGGGCACTCCAGGGCCGTTTCCACACTCACTTCCACACTTGGACAAGTGCTCAGGGCTCAGAGCAGCAGCACTGGTGTGGTGTCAGCCCAGCCCAGCCTTCCCCTGGCGTGGGGAGAGAAATGGGAGGGCTGAAGTGAGAAAGTGCTGGGTTGAGATAAAGTCAGTCTAACAGGTGAGGCAAAAGCCACAGGCAGGAGCAGAGAAGGAATTCATTCCCTGCTCCCCGTGGCAGACAGGTGCTCAGCCAGCCCCAGGCTCCAGCACAGGTGACAGGGACAGGAAAACCCCATCCCTCCAGATGTGCCTCCATCCTTCTCCCCATGCTGAGCACACTGTCCTGGGGCTGGGACATCCCTGGGGCACTCAGGGTCAGCTGTCCTGGGGCTGGGACATCCCTGGGGCACTCAGGGTCAGCTGTCCCAGCTGTGTCCCCCCAGCCCCTGGTGGGGTGGGTGAGGAGCAGAGCAGCCTCTGGCACTGAGCTCAGCAGGGACTGACACAGCCCTGGGGGTGCAGATCCCAAACACAGCCCTGGGGGTGCGGATCCCAAACACAGCCCTGGGGGTGCGGATCCCAAACACAGCCCTGGGGGTGCGGATCCCAAACACAGCCCTGGGGGTGCGGATCCCAAACACAGCCCTGGGGGTGCGGATCCCAAACACAGCCCTGGGGGTGCCAATCCCAAACACAGCCCTGGGGGTGCCAATCCCAAACACAGCCCTGGGGGTGCGGATCCCAAACTCAGCCCCAGGCACTGGGAAGGAGTGACCCCAGCAGTGTCTGCAGGGAGTTCTGCTGGCACCAGCCCCTGGGACAGTCACACATGTCCCTGGAATTCCCCAAATGAAACCCAGGGCAATCTGCATTTTGGAAGATGCCCGAAAGGAAGATATCTACATTCCCTTCCAGTATCCTTGGCAGAGTCCAAGGCCAGGTGGGACACTGGGGCTTGGAGCAGCCTGGTTCAGTGGAAGGTGTCCCTGACATGGCAGGGGTGGCACTGGGTGGGCTTTGGTCCCTTCCCAACCAAACCATTCCATGATTCCACGACTTGAATACTTCCCAGCACCAGCAGATCGGCTGGTGCCCAGCCAGAGATGTCAGATCACGGATCTAATGGTCCTTTGTGGTCCTTGCAGGAACTCGCTGATCAAGACAGTCTGAGATAAGAGCAGATAAAAAGCTGTTGACAGGAACAGGGAAATTCATTCCTGGTCAGAGTACCACGGGCCCAGAGCCACCCCCTCCCCACACCCGGAGCAGTCTCTCCTCATTAGGGCCAAAGAATGTGAGATCAGAGCCGACAGGGGGAAAATGGACTGCAGAAGTGTCAGGCTGCGCAGAGCAGGGAGAGGCAGCTCTGTCAGAACAGGAAGATTAGCACTGGAACTAGAAACGCAAAGTTAACTGCTGCCTCCAGCCGCTCAGGGCTGGGGAAGGGAGGGGAAGGGAACTGCAGGCATTGGGACCTGGGGAGCCAGACCCTCCCTGAGCCTGGAGCTCTCGGGGTGCAGGGACAGGTCACCTGAGCCTGGAGCTCTTGGGGTGCAGGGACAGGTCACCTGAGCCTGGAGCTCTCGGGGTGCAGGGACAGGTCACCTGCAGGGCTGCGCTGGCCCAGGGCAGCTGCTCACAGGGATGCAGGAGGAGCAGGGATGGAAATGCCCAAAAGCTGCTGCTCAGCCTGAGCCTCATCCTTTCCTCCCCAGGCACCAGGACACAGGGCTGGTTCCAGCTGAAACATAAACACTGCAGCCTGGGACGGGGACAGGAGCCAGCTGAGGGCCACCAGCCCCTGGCCACTCTGTCCCTCC
Organism: Origma solitaria; assembly: GCA_013397895.1. Taxonomy (NCBI): domain Eukaryota; kingdom Metazoa; phylum Chordata; class Aves; order Passeriformes; family Acanthizidae; genus Origma; species Origma solitaria. The sequence goes on from VZRL01003026.1 coordinate 122,590, forward strand.
AGCCTGGAGAAACGTCCTCCCCAAAGCCTGGCACAGAGGAGGAGGCACTCGCGGCTTCCCAGCTGTGGGAGCAGGGCAGGGACAGCAGGGACACGGCCAGCTCAGCCAGGGACACAGGGATTTGTGATTCTCTCATTGACAGACCCTCCAAAAGGGCTTTCAAATGAGCCACTGAAGGGGTGGAAGAGTCAGTCTTGTGAGAAAGGGCAGAGAGAGCTGGGGAAGGGCTCAGCGCGGAGCAAAGGAGGCTCAGGGGAACCTTGTGGCTCTGCACAGCTCCTGCCAGGAGGGGACAGCCGGGGGGGGGCGGGCTGTGCTCGCAGGGAACAGGGACAGGAGGAGAGGGAACGGCCTCAGGCTGGGCTGGGGAGGCTCAGGGTGGACATCAGCAGGAATTTCCCCATGGAAAGGGCGCTCAGGCCTTGGCAGGGCTGCCCAGGGAGGTTTGCAGTGCCCATCCCTGCAGGTGTCCAAGGAATTCCTGGCTGCGGCACTCAGAGCTCTGGGCTGGGGACAAGGTGGGCATCGGGCACAGCCTGGACTCGATCTTGGAGATGTTTTCCACCCTCTGGGACTCTGAGATTCTTTCCTAGCCCTCTCACATCTCCTACGGGGCTTCCCTGCTTTCATTTTTTAGCATTTTTTTCTTAATGCCAACTTCTTCTCTGCACCCTCTCCTTAACTCATTCTCTGAGCCACGGAGCTCTTGCAAACACTCTGTTTCCTCAGTGGCTCTGCACACCCTCCCATCACACTCCTTCCAGGGCCTCCGGCAGCGCTCAGGCTGCTCACAGCTCCTTGGTTTTGGGCTGCCTTTAAAAAGTGGGAACAGTCACTGTCAGCTTTCCCCAGCCCCCTCCTCCCAGCTGTTTCCACGATTCCTTTCCCTTTCCCAGGTGCTTACCCTGGGCCGAGGCTGCTGCTGCTTCCCAGAATCCAAACAGTCCTGTCCCAGTCCATTCCCAGTCCCCCACTACAGCCCTGGGGCTGCTGCACATTCTCAGCCCCCCGGACACCCCTGGCCCCCAGCCCTGGCCCCTTTATCCCCTGGCACTGCCCCTGCAGCACTCCCCTCCTGCCCATCCCTCCCCAGAGTGGGTTTGTGTTTCGCACCTCAGGAGCTCTCACCTACAGCACTCACTCCTGTTCATCCATTTCACACTGCGACCCATCCCCACACCTTAACGACAGCTTAAACTGTTGCTTTTATTTTATCCCTCTGAAAAATGGAGAAAAAACCTGTTACTGCTGTGCTGAAAGACAAAGCAGCCTTGCATCATCTGAAAGAGAAGGTGTAAATTTTTTTTTTTTT
>VZRL01003026.1:123927-135267 GCA_013397895.1 Origma solitaria
ACTGCCCGTTCACTTCCCATGGGGTGCCTGGGAAGAGGCAAAAAAGCCCAAAGCAGGAATTACAGTGGGAACGGAAGGCATCAGGTTAAGGAAAAGTACAGCAAAGCACTAACAAGGTTATCCTCATAAAGCACAGGCTTAAAGCAGGTTTAAATGCTGGTTTAAACTAATCTGTGAGGCACAGAGATCCAGAACCCTGTGCTTCCTCGGAGATCCATCACAGGCTGGAAGGACAACTTTCCCAAGCTCATTCCCACTCCAGGAGCTCAGCTGAGCACACACCACACCTAAAGCAAACACTGTTCAGTTCACGTCTCTTTGGCAATTTAAGTGTAAATTAATACGGATCTGACACCAACTCCACAAAAAAATGCCTTGAGCAGGACCAGGCAGACCTGGAGCATCCCTGCCCATCCTCAGCACTCCTCCCTTCCCTTCCCACACAGCCAAGCACAGGAATTCACTGCCAGCAGCACAGGAGAATTAAAGCTCCTCGGGCTGAGGGCTGCAGCAGCTCAGCCCTCGGTGAGCACTGCTCCAGATAGGGAGGAGAAACATCCTGGGGGTTTTGGGGGTCCTTCACGTAAACCAGAACATCCTGGGGGATTTGGGGATCCCCTACCTCAACCAGAATATCCTTTGGGGATTCCTCACCTCAGCCAGAACATCCTGGGGGATTTGGGATCCCTCACCTATGCTTCGCTGCCTTGAGCACGGGGAACACACACCTTCCAAAAACCACAGCAGCCCATCTGAAATTGCCTTCAGCCACCACATCACAGCCCAAAGCCCAGGGGGTTTTAACCCCTTTTCAGCAGCTTCTTTAAAAGCCCCATTAAACCGGACTAAGCCAGTTGTCTCCCACCACATCCCAGCAGATAACACCAGGAAAACAGAAGTAAGAACTCAGACTTGGGCACTGTCAGTGCTGCGCCCCCAAATCACTCACCTCTCAGCAGGAGCCACCGGCAGCGCCCACCACAATCCCACCTGGAAAAACCAGAGCACCTCTCCCGTGCCTCCTTTAAAGGGCCAACACCCCCAGGTGAGGAGGGGCAGCTCAGATTAGGCAGGGACTAATTAGGACCAGCTGATCCTGCTAGACTGAGTTTTGTCCATCACACCAGGATTACTGCAAGCACAGATTGTTTTAAACTGAAATTAAGGGGCTGAAATTGCATTCTAAATCACGTGGGGAGCTCCCTTCCCAAAAGCACACATTTATAGACACTACCAATGTACTCTGTGCTTAAACTTATCCGATCCTAACTCCCAGTTTTGTTCCAACGCGTGCTTTAGTGGCTTTGCCTAACCCACTTGTACCTGCTGTAACCATGAAAGGCCAATATTTTCCCTAACTTAACACAAACCAAAGATGCTGGTTGGGGGTGTTGGCAGGGAAAAAAGATTTTTTTTTTGTTTTGGTGATGAACATTGCTGAAATCAAGGGGCAAATCCTGATAGAGCAAGGGGGGGACGGTTTTAAACTGAAAGTGGCGAGGTATAGATCAAATCCTGGGAAGAAATTCTTCCCCTGCCGCTGTTTCTCCATCCCCGGCAGTGTCCCAGGCCAGGCTAGACAGGGCTTGGAGCAGCCTGGGACAGTGGGAGGTGTCCCTGCCAAGGCAGGGGTGGCACCGGATGGGATTTAAGGTCCCTTTAACCCAAACCATTCCAGGATTTTCTGAAATCACCCAAATGCAGCCCCTCAGCCCCAGAGCCTCTCCAGGAGGGGTTTGCAGCCTGTGCACAAACACTTCTCCACGTGTGGGGCTCTTCAGTCGATTGGTTTTGAAAGAGAATTACCACAATTAATTTAGGAACAAAGGGCCGTGTTTTAATTGGCATCAGACACTGCAGGGCACGTTCCATGGGAGTGTGAATGAAGTGTCCCCAGGGAATGGAGACACCAACCCACCACACTCCAGACAAAAATTAATGACCCCATCAAACACTCCCTGGTGCCCCCTAAAGCACAACTGGCAATATTTATGAATTAAAACTTCGCATTTCCAAGGCTCCTACTGGCAGCAGCTGCGCTGAGGCAGGCGTCACTGCCAGCCTGAAAACAGCAAAGCAGCCCCAGAACAAACAAGGAAACAACAGCCCTGGCAAATGGATTTTCTTCTTTATCAGTTCCAGCTCCTGATAAATGACTGATGTAAGTTGGTATTACCAGGCTGGCAGCAAACTTGTTATTTCTGAACTTGTTCTCAAGATACAGGATAATATATTGTGGATATTGATGTTCTGTTGACAATCCTTTGACCTTGCAAAATTTCATGGAAGACAAATGCACAGGCCATGGACTGAGCTGCAATATTTTTTTAATGACAGGGCAGAGAAGATTGAAGGAGAAGTTCCCAGCCCTGTATCAATCATTATTTCTCACTGCCTTCACAACTGAGAAAAAGTGGTTGATAAATGACAGTATTTTTAAATTTACCCAATCAAAATTTAGCCTGGAAGTCCTAATGTCAAAATCCCACACCTGTACACATTGTTTTGACAAGGAAAATCATAGGGTTTGCAGAATTCGCTTCACCAAAATGAGATTCCCTTGGAGTTGGGAGAGAGAAAACTGAGAGCCAAGGCCTGTCTGTGGAGCAGCTCCCAGGGAGTCACTCCGGGCCAGGAAAGTGCTGGGGCTGCAAAAATGGGAAATGCTGAGCTGCAAAACACAGCTGGGAACCATTCCCTGCTTTACAGTCCCACGATGGCCTCCTGGAAGGGACCTTAAATCCCATCCAGTGCCACCCCTGTCATGGGCAGGGACACCTCCCACTGTCCCAGGTTCTCATCCTGAGCCTCCCTCGGGGCAATTCCTGTTATGAAGTGACAGTGACACAAGGGAGGGATTTCCACAAAAGTGGAGTCTCTAAAATACCCAACCTAAACCAATCTCTCTCAAAAAAAAACCCCAAAAAAACCCAGCAGAAAGAATTGCCCTGCTCTGGTGTGGTTAGCAGAGAATAATTGAAGAGAAGTGACACAAACCACACAGTGCCAGGACACAGGGAATGGCTTCCCATGGCAGAGGACAGGGATGGATGGGATATTGGGAACTGGGAATTCCTGGCTGGGAGGGTGGGCAGGCCCTGGCACAGGGTGAAGGAGCACCAAAGGCAAACACTGCTCTTCTTCTGAGCTAGGAAATACTCGTGAGTCTCTCCTGTTTGGTTCTTGTACCGTCTGCAGAAACTGCTCCATCCCTGGCAGTGTCCCAGGCCAGGCTGACACTGGGGCTTGGAGCAGCCTGGGACAGTGGAGGTGTCCCTGCCATGGCAGGGGTGGCACTGGAGGGGCTCTGAGGTCCCTCCCAACCCAAACCATTCTGGGATTCCATGATTTATTTTGTAAGTTTTTCATTTTGTTCTCAGCACTGCATGAAAACCTTGGATTTTCCTGCCTTTGCAGGGTTTTCTGTGCTCTGACTTTCTCCTCCCGCTGCTGTTTCAGGAATCTCGTGAGCAGCTCCCAGCCAGGAGCTGACACAGGTCTGAGGGCTGTTGGGCTGTGGAAGAGCTCCCCACACTCCCCACCCCCTCTGCCCCCCGAAACCACACCTCTGCCTTGCATCCTGCAGCAGCAGCAGTGGGAAAAGCCCCCCAAACCCCTCACAGGGGATGGATGCAGAGCATTGTGTCTGCACTGCAGCTCCACCTGCCTGCTCCCTTGGGGGACAAAATAAACACCGGGCACCGAGCCTGGATCCCGGAGATAAAACCCCACAGAGATTCCCAAACTGAGCCTGGATCCCAGAGATCCAAACCCCATGGACATTCCCAAATCGAGCCAGGATCCCAGAGATCCAAACCCCAGGGAGATTCCCAAACTAAGTCTGGATCCCAGAGATCCAAACCCCACAGACATTCCCAAACCGAGCCTGGATCCTGGATATCCAAACCCCACGGACATTCCCAGAATAAACCCAGCGTGGATCCTGGAGATATAAACCCCACGGACATTCCCAAACCGAGCCTGGATCCTGGAGATCCAAACCCCACGGACATTCCCAAACCGAGCCTGGATCCTGGATATCCAAACCCCACGGACATTCCCAGATTAAACCGAGCCTGGATCCAAACCCCATGGACATTCCCAGATACCCAAACCCCAGGGACATTCCCAGATTAAACCCAGCCTGGATCCCGGATACCCAAACCCCACGGAGACCAAGCACAGTCCCACAGACGCTCCTGCAGGGGCAGCAGGGCAGCAGCAGCTCAGGGAGGTGCTGCCTACAGAGGATTTTTTCTGTTCAGCATTTTCTCCGTCTGGGAAAGCTGCTGGAATTCTGGAGCTGGAGAGAGGGAGGAAGGAGAAGGGGCCCCTGGAAGGCAGTGATCCTTGCAGCCCTGGATTTATCCCTGCATCCACGAGAGTCACTCAGCAGTCCTTTGACATCCCCAGCACTGCACCACCTCCGGACACACATTGGATTTCCTTCTGTAACAAAAGCGAGGGACAAAAGTCAGGAAAAAATAGAAAAATTGATCTGCAGTCAGAGCTGTGCACGTTGCCCTGCTTTAAAAATTATGGTGGCAATCAAAAGAGTGTGTGTAAAGCTCAAGAATGGTAATTTCCCTTGAACATCTTAGAAGGGTTTTGCCCTTTGTGTTGTGAAATAAGGGAAAGGGCAGGGCAGGGATCTGAAATTACCGACAGCATCGGCAGAGGCTGACACGGAGATCAATAAATACAGGGATTTGTGTGATATCAGCAATAATGCACACGGTACGAGCAGGGTACAAAAGAGAACTCTGAATTTCCCTGCTAAGAACAGGAATCTTTGGCCATGCTGTGTTCCCACAGAAAAGCTGGCATTGGATTTTTAAAACCAAAGCTGGCATTGGATTTTTAAAACCAAAGCTCTCAAGCTGCTCAGCAAATGCTCGATGCCAATCAGAAAATCAGCCCTTCCTCGTTCTGCAATTCCCCTCCCTCCCACAGCAGCTCCTCACCGCCGGCAGGTGCCAAGGAGGCTTTGGGCACAGTCATGTGTGGGGGCTGTCAGGGGGACAGCCAGGTTTGGGGACAGTCAGGTTTGGGGACAGTCAGGTTTGGGGGGACAACAAGGTTGGGGGACAGCCAGGTTTAAGGACAGTCGGGTTTGGGGGCAGTCAGGTTTGGGGGCAGTCAGGTTTGGGGACAACCAGCTTTGGGGGCAGTCAGGCTTTCATGGAATTCCAGAATGGTTTGGGAGTGGAAAGGACCTAAAATCTTGAGAAGCAACTTTCCCATGGAACAGCTTGAACTCCCCGTGCCTGTTCAGATTCCTGCCTGCTGAACCTCTGGATCTCTTGAATATTCCAAATTCTGGCTCTGGCTCTGTTGTACAGCCTGTCAGGACTGGAGATCCCTGGCTGCCAGCCTGGGGCAGGGCACTTCTGTTTGCACTGACGGAGGGAAATTTAGGTCAGATCCATGGAAGAGATTCCTCCCTGGGAGGGTGGGGAGGGCTGGGCTGGAATTGCCAGAGCAGCTGTGGCTGCCCCTGGATCCCTGGCAGTGTCCCAGGCCAGGCTGGACATTGGGGCTTGGAGCAGCCTGGGACAGTGGGAGGTGTCCCTGCCATGGCAGGGATGGCACAACCCATTCCTTGATTCTGAATTTATGGCATTAATTACACCTTTACACTGCAGCAGCATTCCCTGCCCCAGCCCCGGCTGAATCCCAGCTGTGACGTAGCAAAGAATTCCCAGATTTCCTCTCCGTTCTGCTCTGTCACGCTGCTCCAGTGTGAATTCCTCTCGGAGCACTCTCCCACTCGCCGGGGCTGGGCTCTGTATCACCTCTCGCTGCTGAATTATTTATAGCGCTCCCAGCAGCCACGGAGCCATATGGCACTGGGAGAAAACAAACACAGCGAGGGAGAGCTCGGAAAGGCATTCATAAACGGAAAAATGAGCCCTAAAGGAGGAAATAAGGCTTGTCCTGGACTGTCACCTTATGGAAGGGGCTTTCCCCCACAGCTCATCGTGCACTGACCCGCAGAAAAAAGGGAAAGCAGAACAAAAACAGATCAGGGAATAAAACTGGGAATCTCTGAGCTGGCTGGGGTGGGGTTTGTGAAAGGGTTCATGTAAAAGAGAGATGAAAACAGGAACAAAAAGCCTCTTAAAGACACAAGGCAAAGTGCTGATGTCAGGGAGATGCGACAGTGTCCCACAGCCTGGGGAGCCTGGAGCACCGAGCCCAGGCTGGGCCAGAGGCACTGCAGCACCACCCAGAGATGTCTGATTTATTCCCAGGCACTTGGAATTGGTGCCCCAGCCCCTCCCCACCCCACGGGATGTGCTGCCACCCCCAGCCCCCGCACGGCCCTGCCAACCCCAGGGAAGGCGTCCCTGCCATGGCAGGGGTGGCACTGGTGGGCTGCCAGTTCCCTCCCACCCAAACCAGCCTGGAATTCCCTGATAAATACTCTAAATAACCTAATCCCCTGCCAAGTGTCCCCAGGAAACATCTGTCGACACTTTTCCATGGCCTCAATCCATGAAGGTCACAAACAGGAGAGGAAATTCCCCATTCACTGAACTGAGCAGGCCAGTTCCACCGGGGGTCACAGCCCGGATTTTGCTCTTGCTGACCTTGGCTTGGCAATTTCGGAAGCGCTAATGAGGTGTGAGCTGCCCATGGGATAACACAGAGCCATTCCCTTCCCGTCAGGAGGCGCTTTCCCCTCCTTTGGCAGAGCTGCCAGCCAAGGCTGCTGCGCTTCACACCTTTCCTCAGGGTCAGCCTCTCCTCACCTCGCAGCAAACTCCGTCAGTCCTTCCTGCAGGGAGGCAAAGCTGCTTCTCACCGAAAAACATGGGAAATTCAAAACCATTGGACTTTATCATTTATTAATGCTAAAATTTCATTTTATCTGTTCAATAAAAAGCAGTTCATGCCTTTAAAGGAGGCAGAAAGCTGCATATTGATATTTGTGCATTTGGGAGATTGGCAGTACATGGGTATGCAGTAAATACACAGGATTTTGATTTTTTTTTTTTTTTTTAATCCCATTTAAACTCCCAGTTTTAAGATAACCGATTGATTGAACCTTTTCCTGAAGATGAAGTGTCCTCTCTGGCCAGCACCGCCAGGACACAAGCTGGATACAGCAAGTGTAGGACACTCCTCTCCACCTGGATTTGTGCCTCTGTCACAGCTCCTCCCCAGACCTGCCTGCAAAGGCACCAGGCTCATACAACAACCTGGGAATTGGCAGCAAACACAAAATCCAGTTTACAAATGGATTACACAGGTCAGGACCGAAATGGAGCCTTTTCCCCTTCTATGTGCAGGAGGAAGTGCAGGTTTTAGTCCTCTTTAGAAATTTAAATAATAAAAACTCCTCGCAGTGCAGCCTGGCAGTGCAGTGCTTGTGGCAGCTCTTCCCTTTGCGTCACTGGTTTTCCTTTATCCTGGGGAAATGAGGGGCCCCCAAGAATTCACCTGAGGCAAAGCCTTGCCTGGCAGAGGTGGCACTTGGGGACATGGGTGAGTGGTGGCAGCACCAGGGATCAGTTGGACTTGATGGTCTGAGAGGCCTTTCCCAGCCCAAATCAGTCTATGATTCCATAAATCTGTGCTCCATTCCCGGTGGGGATTCTCCACAGCCTAAATTGCTGCCTCAGCCATCCTGGGGCTGTGCCCACCCTCAGCCCCTGGGGGTGAGGGAACGGCTTGGGGACAGAATTCTGGGGCTGCTTGGACACATTAAAGGTGGGGAGCAAATTCTCTTCAAGGTCAGTGCCCCCCTCGAAGGGTGGGACCTTTGGCTTGGTGCGGCAGAGCCCCCAGGAGCCCCAGGCTGGCACAGCCCTGGCACCACCCAGGGCTTGGGACCCCCAAAACCCAGGGAGGGATGGCTCAGCACGAGGAGATTGTCCCTCCAAGCAGCGAAACCCTGCCCAGAGAGATGGGGCAGTGCCATCCCCACGAGATGTGGCTGCAGCAGCCTGGCACAGGGCAAGGGTGTCCTGGCCACCAGCGCTGGGGCAGCTGCACCACTGTCACCTCCCTGCCACGGCCCTGCTGATGGCCCCAGGACCTGCCAGCAGCTCCTCTCACCTGCAGGGCTCCTCGGGTGACACCGGGCACTGGCTGTCACACCCTGTCACACCTGCAGGGCTGCCAGGGTGGCACTGGGCACTGACTGACTGTCACACACTATTACACCTGCAGGGCTGCCAGGGTGACACCGGGCACTGGCTGTCACACCCTGTCACACCTGCAGGGCTCCCCGGGTGGCACTGGGCACTGACTGTCACACTGTCACACCTCCCCGGTGGCCCTGGCCCACGCAGCCTCTCAGCAGCCACGGGAGCAGGCTGCTGGTTGAACTCCAGCCCCAGCGCCCTGCAGGCACAGCAGGAACTCCTGCTGCCCCCGTGCTGTTGGGATCCTGGCCCCAGCCCTGCTCCAGCCCAGCTGCCACCATCTCTCCGGATGAAGGAAGGGCCGTGGACATCTGCTCTTCCATCAGCAGCTTCCTGCCGCACTCGTGAGCCTTCCCTGCGCTTCCCGAAAATCCCTGGCAGCTCTGCCCTCCCTGTGCCATCCCCCTCCCCATGGGCTCCCTGCAGGTGACAGCGCTGACAGTCCCCCAGTCCCCTCTCCTGGGCCCCAGGTTCCAGCAGGGCAGGGGAGGTGATCAGGAAGGGAACATCACCATGGTTTTGCCACTTCTTCTCCAATTTCACGCCTCCTCCCATGATGGAGTTTGATGATCCGTGAATGCTGTAAAGCATCACCCGGCAGCGGTGGTGGGCTTTTAGAGCCTGAGCCGCTGCCAAGGCTTCCAGCTCCCGGCAAATGCCTTCCCTGTCAGCTGCTCAGCTCCCAGCCGCCAGCAGCCACCGTTCGCAGCTGTCAGGGCCATCTTGTTTTCCTAAATTCAAGCCCATCACCATTTGGAAGCAGCACAGTCAACAATAAACAGTCTGGGGGAGGCTGCAGTCCAAAAAACCGCTCCGGTCCGTCTTCACTGCGAGGCGTGGGGAGCAGGCTCCAAACCGCAGCCCAGGAAGAGCTGTCCTTGGGCGGGAGGATCATGGGACACTGCAGGGCACATCCGTAGGGATGGGGAGCTCCAGTGGGGTGGCCTTTGCTCTGCCCCACGTCCCCTGCCCTGTGCAGCAGGGAAGGTGTTGGACACAGGGACGTGGGACAAGGGCAGGGAATGCCAGGGCGAGGGCGAATGGCTTCAAGCTGAAGGAGGTCCATTTAAATTAGATTTTAGGAAGGAATTCTTCCCTGTGAGGGTGGGCAGGCCCTGGCACAGGTGCCCAGAGCAGCTGTGGCTGCCCCTGGATCCCTGGCAGTGTCCCAGGCCAGGCTGGACATTGGGGCTTGGAGCAGCCTGGGACAGTGGCAGGTGTCCCTGCCATGGCAGGGGTGGCACTGGATAGATTTAAGGTCCATTCCATACCAAACCATTCCATGATTCCATGACACTGTCCTGCCTGCACCTCCTCTTCCTACAACCTCAGTCATCCCCAGTTCTCCTGCCCCAACCCAGACAAAAACCTGATTACAACTGGTCCACACTTAAATGAAAATATTCCAGTAATTTATCTTCCAAAGATCTTTAAACAATCCTCCCTTGGAAATACCAAATCCTGTTCCTCTGGCCATGATTTGATGGAGCAGATATGCAGGGATGATTTCAACTAAGCTTCCAAAAATCTCATTTTCAACAAACACATTTTCCTCTGTTAATTATCCAGCTCAGAGCTTCCATGCCAAGCGCTGGGGGTGGCAGCCCCTCATGTCCCAGCTCCAGCACCGACTCCCTTCCTTCCCAAGGGACAGCAGGCAGATGGGATGCTGCTCTCAGGACAACAGCCAGAATTTCTGTCCCAAACCAGACAGACATGGAAGGGTGTGGCAGTGCCTGGAGCTGCTCTTAGCAGGGGAAATGCAGAGAGATGCACACAGATCCCCAGACAGGGATGGAGAGCGAAGGGGTAAGGAATAGGGTTTGGATCTGGCCTCCCCCACCTATGGAGTGAAAATGTGGCTGCACTTCTTTGTATCTATTTTCAATTTAATTAATTATAAAGTTCTTGAGAACTGGCAGTTCCTACACGGAGCCTGACAAGGCTTTCACTCAGGAAATGTCCCATTCCAACATGGACACACAAACCTATCGATCCCAAATATTTTCTCTAATACAATAGAAAGAACTAACAGGGAAATGTGAATATCCTCCCTTTGGTCAGATCTATTGTCTCATCTTGTGCAAAAATTTACGTTTGCTAAATAATAAAACATTGAATTTCTGCCATGTGCAGAGGGGGGTTGTGGAGAGATGTGCTGGGCCAAGCCACAGCTCCAAGCAACCAACCCCTGGCTCCAGCAGGTCACAGAGCAAATGTCCAGCTCCTGGTGAGCTGCACCTCAACCTCAGAGCTGCCTCCAGCACAGAGTGGAAAAGAAAATCCATTTTTGCTGCTTTGCTTTTAGCCCTTGCCATCGCCCTGCCTCAGGCTTCCAGCAGGAGCCATTAACCACAGCCCAGGCAGGGCAAGGAGCACTCGGGGGAGCACAGAGCGATGGCTCAGGGCTTTCACACCGGGAACACATTTACTGCCTGTGATCTGAGCTCCTGAAGGCTTCCCGAGTGGAATGAGACTTTGGAATTAGACTTCAGAGTGCTCTCACATCGTTTCAGACACCCAGCCGTCCCTGGAAATGCTCCTGGTAACTTCACAGAGTCCTGAAGCAGACCCACACCCTGTACTAAAGACACATTAGGGCATTGGTAACAAAAGTGTTTGCACAAGATGAGAAGGTAAATCTGATCCAAGATCTCAAATAAAGATAAAAAAGAGATGGAAGAAAGGTAAAACACATTCCTGAAGTTCCAGGTACAATAACAACATTACAGAACAAGGTCGAGACATTTCAGGCGAGGGGTGCACTGCAAGAACAGCAATTTATTTTCGATGGTGCCAGAAGTGAAATATCTCCAAATGATGGTGCACTGTGAGCACACCCATGTTCAACACAGCTCAACCCCGAGCTGAGGGCAACGGGGAATTTCCTTTGGAGCAGAACTGCCCTGCCAGGAGCCTGGGGAAAATGCTTCTGGTTCCTTGTTTGTTTTTCCCAGGGAATACTGTATTGAAACAATTTAATTACAAATATGGGCCAGAAACCATCGAACCACACCTGCTGAGGTTCACAGCAGCAGCAGCGCACAGAGCCCCCACTGCCCTGCCCAGGGGAGCAGCCTCAGCCTCCTCCTTCTTTTTCTCCTCCTTCTTTTTGTCCTCCTTCAGCTGCAGAGTCAAAGCAGCTCCCGCTGTCCATCTGCCTCTCCTTAACCACATGTGCCGTCTC
>VZRL01003026.1:135416-161087 GCA_013397895.1 Origma solitaria
CCCGCCCATCCCTGCCTCCCGCCCACCCCTGCATCCCGCCCATCCCTGCATCCCCCCCCATCCCTGCATCCCAACCATCCCTGCATCCCGCACATCCCCGCACTCGCCAGCATCACCGGATCCCGCACGTTCCTGCATCCCAGAGCATTCTCCATCCCACGGATGCAACCTGGAGAGGCTGGAGCCCCCTCGGTGGGGATGAGCTGCACTCCAGGGGTCCTCTCCAGTAGCTGAGCCCAGTGCCCCCCACCCATCCCAGTGTCCCCAGTCCCAACACACCACAGGAGCTCAGGCTGCGGGCCGGCTCTGTCCCGCACGTCCCCGAGCCCCCCAAGCCTCCCGTCCAGCTCCCTGCTCACTCACCGGGGCCCATCCCGGAGTGCCGGAGCCACGCACAGCCAGAGACCCTCCTTTTGTATTCCCATCCCACGCTTCTTCCTCCCCAAATCACCCCAATCCCCTCCCACCCTGGTTCCTCCCCTAAACATCCCACAACAAGCCCGTGTCAGCCCCACCTGCTCCATGCCCATCCCAGGGCGCGTTCCCCCTCCAGGAGCAGCTCCCACGTTGATGAGTGCTGGGGTATCAATGGGGAGGATGGACAGAGGGGCCATGACCTGGCTGCCTCCGCCAGTGTCCCCGTGTCCTCTGGAGAAGGGCCTTGGATGGGCTGGCGCTCTGCAGAGAGGAGGGAGAAGGGCCTGGAGCAGCCGGGTGTGCTCAGGAGTGAATCCTGCTGCCACAGTGCCCCGGGCTCCTGCGAGTGTGCAGATGGATCCCCCATATCCCCTGCAGCTCATCCTGCCAGCAGCGATCCATCCCACGGGACACGGCTGCGCTGGGACCCCTGCCCTGCCCGGGACAGATCCCGCTCTGCCAGACAGTCACACAAACATGGAATGGTTCCGGAGGGGAAAAAGGCCCATCCAGTCCCACTGCTGCCGTGGGCAGGGACACCTCCCAGCTGTGCGGAAAACCCCGCTGGGAAAAGCCAGTGTCCATAAAGGAGCCAGAGAGTCCTGCAGCTTCACTCCAGTGGAGGGAGAGAGTCCCCTGGGGCCTGCGGGGTTTCTCTCGAGGTTTCGGAGGGCTCAGCCCCCTTTTATCCCAAACTCCAAGCTGCACATTGCCCTCTTCCCTTCCCCATCGGCTGAGGTACCAGGAAGGCACAGCCTTCCTGAACCACCTACCATACGTTCCCCCTGGAACACGACATTTCCCCCAAATTTCGGAAGCTCAGGCTGCCTGGGTTCTGCAATAGCCTTTACACGGACGTAATTACCCTAAAGTTCAGAGTTAAACTGGGTCAGACTGTCTGAGGTCTGTAACAAACCTGCTGCTTAAGGCTGGTACAGACATTAACAGCATCCCAAAGACAACGCCCATTTCTCCTAAAGACCCTGTCCCATCGAGCTCTTTGCAAAGCCATCAGCTCCCACCTTCCCTATCACCAGGGGTCCCGACATTTCTGTGGGAACCTGCAGCATCAAATGCAGGCAGAAACTCCGACAGCGGGAACAGCAATGCCAGTGATTTTAGGAAATGCTTTGGCGAGAGGAGAGGCCCCAGACCTGTGGCGTTCAGCGCAGGGTGGGGTGGCAGCTGAGCTCCTGTGCCAGCAGCCTCGGCTCACTGCTACTCCCTCTTATCTCCCAGAGTCCTTCCGGGCTGAATTACGGCTCCCACTCTGAGATTCCCGATAAAGGAGCAGCATTTACCTCTGTAAGGACAGGGATTAAGGCAGGCTTCATTCCCAATCTGTGCTGTTCAGCCCCGCACTCCCCCCTCGGGCAGGGAGGGTGGCACCCGGAGTGACCCTCCCTTCCAGCAGCTGGGCAGACAGCAGATCCTGCTGGGCTCACATTGGGCAAATTTCCTGAGAAATGCCCATTTTCTATCTCTGTCCCATTTCCTTTTAGCAAAGCTGCTTGTCCCAGGCTCAGCTATCAGAGCTGCACAGACGCACTGTGCATGGTTCCCCTTCCTTAGGAGACGAACACCTGCTGTGCCAGGTGCCTCTGCAGCTCTCTGAGATCATGGCATGGCAGCAAAAGCAAAGTCCAGCCAGGTAAAGCCACCCCCGTCACAGGCCCTGAATTTTCTCGGGATAATCATGCCCAGATCCAGCCTCTGGCGTGAGGAAATCTCCTTTCTCACTGTGAGAGAGATTAGGTTTTTGTGAGGTTGTCTTCACAAATAGTAAGGTTAAAAAACTGAGATGAGTCAAGGCTGTGCAGGGACTCCCTGAGATCTCTGTTTGCCATGTGGCACTGCAGGACATAATTCATGGAACAGAGCAGAATCTTGGAATCCCTGAGGCTGGAAAAGCCCTCCCAGCCCATCGAGTCCAGGCTGTGCCCGATGCCCACCTTGTCCCCAGCCCAGAGCTCTGAGTGCCACATTCAGGAATTCCTTGGGCACCTGCAGGGATGGGCACTGCAAACCTCCCTGGGCAGCCCTGCCAGGGCCTGAGCGCCCTTTCCATGGAGAAATTCCTGCTGCTGTCCACCCTGAGCCTCCCTGGCCCAGCCTTGAGGCCGTTCCCTCTTGTCCTTTGAAATCTGGGAGGTGATGGATGAACATCCACTGCGGCGTGCTGAGCTCGGGATGCAGCCATGGCCATCTGGCCCTGGCCAGAGCTGCCCAGCTCAGCTCCCCTGCCCAGCCCTGCTGCAGGATCCAGCCCTCCTGGCTGTCACAGAAAGATGAACACCTTGTTCAGTCTCCTTTATGTCACAGAATCCCGGAATGGTTTGGGCTGGAAGGACCTTAAAGCCCATTTTGTTCCACCTCTGCCCTCGGCAGGGACACCTCCCACTATCCCAGGCTGCTCCAATCAGGACTATTCATTATCCTTGTGAAACATCATCAGATCTCCAAGCAGTTTTTGAAGAGAAATGTTATCACACTTTGTATTTGATATATTTGACATATTTAGAACAAACAAAAGGTCAGATCTGAGAGCCCAGACAGAGAGATTTCATTTCTCATTATCCTCGAGTCTTTAATGACCGTGACGACTTCACAGGTTTAACAACACACAGGAAAGGTGTCCTTCAGGCAAGCTCCACATCTCAAAGCCATTAGCTGGGAATTGAGGTGTCATGAGGAGAGAACACACAGCAAAAGTGTATTTGTGGGGCAACACACCAGCCCACTTGTTAGCAAGTCGTGCTCTCCTTCAGCACTGAGGAGCTGTCAGCAGCCTGACAAAAACCCTCCAAAACAGCTAAATAACAGCCGGAATAAATGGAAATGGAAACACCTCGGGGCCCGGAGAAATTCAAACTGTGAGAGAGGAACCTGCAAACGTGCAGCAGCACCGTGGGCACTCGGGCTGTGACAGCCTCCGCCGTGTGACATGGACGTGGGGCAGAAGGGACAGGGGCGGGCAGAGAGAGAGAGGGGACAGTCAGGCTGGGGCCATGCCACAGCTCAGGGGACAGCCAGGCTGGGGCTGTGTCACTGCATGGTCTGGGCTCAGAGGACAGCCAGGCTGGCACTGCCAGGGCTGTGTCACTGCATTGGGGCCAGGCTGGCACTGCCAGGGCTGTGACACTGCATGGGGCCAGGCTGGCACTGCCAGGCTGGGGCTGTGTCACTGCATAGTCCGGGCTCAGAGGACAGCCAGGGTGGCACTGCCAGGCTGGCACTGCCAGGGCTATGTCACTGCATTGGGGCCAGGCTGGCACTGCTAGGCTGGGGCTGTGTCCCAGCTCAGGGGACAGCCAGGTTGGCACTGCCAGGCTTGGGCCATGCCACAGCTCAGGGGACAGCCAGGCTGGGGCTGTGTCACTGCATGGTCTGGGCTCAGGGGACAGCCAGGCTGGCACTGCCAGGGCTGTGTCACTGCACTGGGGCCAGGCTGGCACTGCCAGGCTGGGGCCATGTCCCAGCGCAGGCGCCATCCTGGCACTGCCATTGCAGTCTGCGAATGTGAGGCAGCTGTGCAGGAGAGAGCGAGAGCTCCTCCACCCTGCAGTGGCCATTCCTTACCAAGGGATCCTGTGGTCAGCCCCAAAGATCCCCCAGTGAGCCCCTGCTCCAGCCCTGCACCCCCTGGCTCTGTGGGGTGAGCACACAAAGCCCCCGCGATGAATTTAAACCTTCAGAGCAGGACATGTTGATGAGCTGCAATCACACATTGTGACAGCATAGATTTTTCATATAATTGTTACAAGTCATGTGGAAAAATTTGATAAAGAGCTTTTCAACAGCACATCGAGTCAAGGAAACAGCTTGTGAGGGTGGGCAGGCCCTGGCACAGGTGCCCAGAGCCGCTGTGGCTGCCCCTGGATCCCTGGCAGTGTCCCAGGCCAGGCTGGACATTGGGGCTTGGAGCAGCCTGGGACAGTGGGAGGTGTCCCTGCCATGGGAATGGGATGAACTTTAAGGTGCTTTCCAACCCAAACCATTCTGAGATTCCACAATTACAAGTGAAAAACTGGGGGAGGGAGTTTTGGTAATCTCAGGGCTGCAGCAGGTCATGGTCCTACACACAAATTCAGGGGATCTTTAGAAACCCTTCCTGCCCCAGGGCTTCCCTCAGTGGAGCACTTGATCTCTTTTCAGGACTGCAGAGAGCACAACAACCTCACACGAACCTTTACACCAATTACATGAACTTTTCTTGCCATCCTTATTTAAATGATACAATTATCTCCCAATTTGCTGCCTACTTAGCCGGTCGTGTTCTTTTCAGTTATTATTCTCATCATATCTCTTTCCCTCTTTTTCTTTTCTCTTATTTTTCCAGCTCACAATTGCTTGCACTGTATTCTCTGATTACTGCTGTATTTAATCTTTTTCCATAACAAGCCAACCCCCCAAGCTGCACTGCTGCTGCAGCAGGAGCAGGAGCGCTGCTCCTCATTATCCTGGAGTCTCCTGCCGGCACTGACCACTGCTTCCGCACTGACCTCCTGCTTCCCACGGCTCTGAGGCCTTTCCCATCCCCTGTGCCACCTGCCCGAGCTCCTGTCCCCTCCCTGGCTCTGGGACAGGCTTGTGCTCCACGCTGGGCTCTGATAATCCTCCCGTGTTTGCTCCAGAGGCAGCAGCCAGCGATGGCGATTCGCTCCGCAGTGGGAGTTCGGCTGTGCCTGTTCCCACGCGGGGAAACGAAGCAATTCCTCGGAGCTGTGACCCCCAGGGAAAGCAGCAGTGATGTGCCAGATCCAGCCCCTCGGTGCTGCAGGGCACAGGAGGTGCTGCTGCGGGCTCCAAACTGCAGCTGAGGGGAGACCCACAGGGAATTTATCTCGTTCTGCTGGGGGGAATTATTTCGTTCACCTCTGCTTCAAATGAACCACCTTCCTTCCCCTTTCCGACACGGAATTCAAGGGAAAGCTGATTCCACGGGGCTGTGCTAGCTCACCTCGCATGGTTTTACCCTTGAAGAGCTCACCAGGAGCAGATGTGGGCAGGAGGAGCAGGCAGAGCCCCCGGAGAGCCTCCCCATGCCCTGCCACTGGCCCATGGCCCAGGGCACCTGCCCCCAGCCCTGGCACAGGGCACTCCCTGCCCCAGAGCCACCTCTCAGTGCCCTGGCACTGCTGGGTGAGGGCTGGACTCAGAAATCCAAAGTCTTCCCCATCCTACAGGATTTACCGTTCTGGGATTCCTGCTCAGCACATTCCAGAGCTCCCGACGGTGCCCCTGGCACTGCACAGCGGCTCGTGGCACTGCTGAGCCAGGGGCTCTGCCAAGGGCACCGAGCAGGGAGGGATCAGTCCTGCAGCCCTTGCCCTTCCCTGTGCCCAGGATTTACACAGCATGTGTAGCAAGCGAGCACAAAGTCGTTTTTCTTCCCCAGAGCCTGAACGAGGCCCTGCAGCCTGGGGGTTTGTGCCCCTTCAGCAGCGAGGGCTCACTGAGCATTTCAGCCCCGGAAACAATCACAAACCCAGGTGGATTCAAAGGGACATTAAATCCCATCCCATCCCATCCCATCCCATCCCATCCCATCCCATCCCACCCCTGCCATGTCAGGGACACCTGCCACTGTCCCAGGCTGCTCCAAGCCCCAATGTCCAGCCTGGCCTGGGACACTGCCAGGGATCCAGGGGCAGCCACAGCTGCTCTGGCAATTCCAGCCCAGCCCTCCCCACCCTCCCAGACAGCAATTCCCAATTCCCAGTGTCCCATCTAACCCACCTCTACATTACTAACTTATTCCCTGAGACTCTAGTTCAGGATAAAATCCCTATAACACAGGGATATCCATGGTCTGCAACAGTCCAAGAAACATTTCTGCCCTTTCCCAGATGTTCCTTTCTTCTCCACACCACCAGCACGGTGCTTTGAAGTCTTCTCCTCTGGGCTCTCCTGTCTGCTGCTCTGCCGAGCCCAGGGGAGAGAAAAGCTCTCTGATTTTGCAGCAGGGGTGCAGGACTGGGGGAGGGAGGGAAGGTTAAAAGCCTCTGACAGCAGGCAAGGATTCCCAAATAATATCCTTTCACGCTTGGTTAGAGTGAGACTCCAGTCATGGTTATTGCACATAATGATGTAACTGTAATTGCTTCTCTCTACAAAGGTATTAAATTAAATTCGCAAAATGTCAAGGTCCTTTGCATTTAAGTACAATTCAGCAGGGGTTTAGTGGCTATTACTTGCAGCCCTATAAATGCTTTAAATGGGCTGATGTCAGTTGTTTGTCCAACTTGGGCTCTGAAACGCCGAGACAACAAAACACTTCAGGATGCGCCTGGGGCTTCATTTCCTGGCATTTAGGAGGTCAGACCCCCCTGCCACAGCTGCCCCCTCCGTCCCTCCCCTGCTGCGTGGCCTCGTTCAAAGGCACTGGGGTGGCAATAAAAGCCAGCTCAGTGCCTCTGGAGAATGTGAACTCCTGCTGCATTCCCAGCGGATGAGAGCAGTCAGGCTGCAATGTCGGGATGCTCCTCCTGACCTTGGCACGAAGGGGACTCTCCAGAGTGGGAAGGATGGGGCAACGGTGGGGGTCCATGGTGTGATTGTTCGGAGTTGGTGCCCTGAGACAGCCCAGGGCAGTCACAGCTCACAGCTTTAGTGAGATTTCACTGAGCTCAGCCAAGCTGAGATGTTGCTTTTCTGTCATTTCAGGTCACTGCGAGCAGAGCAGCAGTTGAGGGAGGTAAAATTTGGGATCCCCCAGCTGTTTAAGCCTAACATTATTAGATATGGAAATAAATTGGGGGAAAACCTCTCTTTCATATGTAAACACACCCACAAAAATGACAGATGGCTTTAGTGGCCTCATGCACGTCTGGATGCTGATGGCAAAGCCTTCATCATGTCTTCTATTAGAGCTGACCTTTCTCCAGGGCGTGGAGGGACAGGACACAGGGAATGGCTTCCCAGTGCCAGAGGGCAGGGATGGATGGGATATTGGGAATTGGGAATTGCTGTCTGGGAGGGTGGGGAGGGCTGGGCTGGAATTGCCAGAGCAGCTGTGGCTGCCCCAGGATCCCTGGCAGTGTCCCAGGCCAGGCTGGACATTGGGGCTTGGAGCAGCCTGGGACAGTGGGAGGTGTCCCTGCCATGGCAGGGGTGGCACTGGGTGGGATTGAAGGTCCCTTTAACCCAAACCATTGTGGGATTTTCCATTCCTGATAGCACAGCTGGGGTGGTCTCTGCCCCATGCCCACGTCATGGGCATGGAATGGGGGCAGAGGGTCCCTGGGTCACCTCCCACAGCCCAAATCCCCAGGGTGCAAATCCCAACTGCACCTCCAGGCATTCGCAGAGCTCTTTCCCTTCAGTCCTGATTCCCAGAGCTCATTCCTTCCCCTCTCATTCCATTTGCAGTTTCGCTGCCAGGAGTTGATGAGTTTCCCAGGAAAACATTCCTGCTGCAGCAGGGGAGCTGTGGGACACAGGGGTCAGGGAAGAGCCTGCTTCCTGCTGCTTTGATCTCATTAAATGAAGGTTTCTAGAAACAGCAAGCCATTTAAAAATATCAGGTATTGGATTATTAAAAGCCTGTGGTGTTCAAGGGCTTCACCTTTGGGAGATTCCCCTCCTTCTGCCAGAGTTCACTGCACGGGCAGCTGCAGAGCGAGGCATGGGACTTTATAATTATTTATAAGCAATAGAAAATTATACATATTTTTTATAAACCATAGATAATATGTAATTCTATTTCCAATTATATTTTATTTATTTCTATTTTATGTTCATTGTGTAATATCATATACATGTGCAAATTAACATATATGTAAATATAAAAAAATAAATTATTTAATTAAAATGTCATGGCAAAGGCAGGGAAGGGGATGGAACCAGCATTTCCAGGCTGCAGCTCCTGGAATTTGTCTCCTCTCTGTGTGTGGTCTCACTGCTGAGCTGGAAATTGATTTTTGTTTTTCAGTTCCCATTTTATTAAAAAGCAATGGATCCAGATCCAACATCTCACATTCCCAGCACCTCTCATTCATGGAGAAAGCAGTAACAGCATCTCCTTCCCAGCACTCAGGGCTGCACGTGATGACCTTGGAGGTCTTGTCCACCAGAAATGACTCTGACTCCCCCCAGCTCTCCCGGAGCTGAGCTCCAGTGCCCCAGGGAATGCTCTGCTCCTGCTGCCCAGCCAGGCTGGCATGGGGCACAGCCGGGCCAGGACATCCCCAGGCACTGGAACAGAGCAGGGAGCGCTGGGAAGGGACACAGCACCTGCACACAGGATCCTGGAGTGGTTTGGGTTGGAAGGGACCTTAAAGACCTTGAAGAGACATTAAAAATTGTTTAGTTCCACACCCTTTGCATTTAAACATTTCAGCAGCCCCATTTCACTTAAGCATTTTCTAATACATTATTTGATGGGTTTATTTCTATTCATTCTTTTCACCAGCTTAAAAATTCCTCCCTCCGTTGCTGCGACCTTGAGGGATCATTACCTTTGACTCAGAAAACCTTTCCAAAATCCTTTTCTTGGCACAGGATACAAAAGATCTCACGGAGCTCTGGAACAAGGCAGGGGCTGCCCTTTGAAGCACCTGGATATTTCTGGTCAACACAAAGTTCAACTCCAGCACCCCCAGGAAGCCTTTTTAAGAGGTTTAAAAAGAAATGTGAATTTCCTTAAGTGTGGTAGGAGATGTAAGTCCCTGCACAGCCTGAGAGGGCAGAGCTGGTTCCATGCTGGCCTGGGATTGAGGGTCAGAGCTGTTCCCCCTTTGGGCACCTTCACACTCTGCCGGGCAGGACTTGAAGTGATTTCTGAAAAGGAGAAATCCTAAGGCACTGCTGACCTGTGCCAGGGCCTCCCCACCCTCCCAGACAGCAATTCCCAATTCCCAATATCCCATCCAGCCCTGCCCTCTGGCAGTGGAAGCCATTCCCTGTGTCCTGTCCCTCCATGCCTTGTCCCCAGTCCCTCTGCAGCTCTCCTGGAGCCCTTCAGGCCCTGCCAGGGGCTCTGAGCTCTCCCTGTGTCCTTCTCCTCTCCAGGGGAACATTCCCAGCTCTGCAGGTGGCTCTCACCTGGCGCAGGGGCACAGGGCAGGATCCCCATCCCTCTCCTGCTGCCCACGCTGGGATCAGCTCAGGACACTCAGCTCATCTGTGTCAGCTCTCCCTAGCCCGTTCCCATCACTCACTGCAGACTCTGGCTCTGCAGGACATCCCAGTGCCTTTTTTAACACTGCCATGCCATCAGTTATCTGTTCCCACGGCCTTTTCCCAGTGATCCATGATTTGTTGAGGAGAGCAGACAAACAAGCCCACAAGGTCTGCAGTCCCCGGAGCTCCCTGGCCCTTTTTTAATGATCTCAGACACGAAGTGTGTGCCCCTGCTGCTTCAGAAATGGGCACCAGTTGCTCTTTAACTTCCTCCCCAGTTACAGAGGGAATAGAAAGCATTTCATTATCACAGCCAGACGGGAATAAATCATCCTGCTGCCTTCCCCGTGGAGTGGGAGCACACAGTGCCAGCCTCTGCACATCCCAGCGCTTGGGCTCTGCCTCCGAGCAGCCCGCTGGCACTGCTGGGGTTGATTTATTCTGAGCTCATCCTGCTCCTCCTGCTGCACCCCACTGCCAATACACAGAGCTTCCCGTAGCCCTTGCTCTGAATTCCCAGCTGATTCGCACATTTCCCTAAATTCTACTTTTGGCCCCTTGTTTTTGGTGTTTTTTCTTTTCTCCTGAAGCCAGGTGGAGATTTGGGTTTGCTTTCAAATCAAAGGCCCCTTCTGTCTCTGTGCTGCTGAGAGCTCGCGGATATAAGAACGAAACAAGCAGAGGAATGGCGGAAGTGCAAAGAGGAAGTTTATTATTAAGTATCTGCTTAAATACATGGTAAGAGTCCAGTAGTGATCGGACAGTGGTCACCCACCCCCAGGGCGATTGGCTGAAGCCCTTACAGCACTCAGTTCCAAAACATAGATTAGAAAGAGCAAGCAGAATTCAGCTTATCTTTGTTTCCCATACGATTTGTGAGAAAGGAGAGAGTTCTCAGAATATTGCGTCCACATCTCTGTAGTGTTTGAGACGGAGATTTTCAAAGGTCGGAGAGAGAGATGCACAGCCATGGCTCAGGTCTGGGTGTGCAAAGGCAGCTTTGGATTAATCACTGCTGGGAATAACCCAGTGCTCCGGGCCAGGAGCCCCTGGGTGTGCCTCGCCCCACAGGACACCTATAATTCCAGCCTGGAGCCCTCCCTGGTGCCCCATCCCTGCTCCTGCCCCGCTCCCTGACCTTGGTTTGGCTTTCAGCATCTCAGGATATCCCAAGGCTTGAGTTAAGTTCCTGGAGCTGCAAGTCTTGGGATCACAGAGAAGCAGGAATTATGATTAAGCACATTAATTAATGAAAGGTTTATTATTCATTTTCTCCAGGACTTTGTGTATTTCCTCCTTTCGCACTGAAGGAGTTCAGTGCACAAATGCATTTATCTTCCCAAATAAAGAACTTTCTGTATTTGATTACCATAGCAAAGAACAAATGGGGCAGAAAAAGCTTTGAAACCGGAGCCTGATGAGGTTTTTGTCAAATCTACAAAAACAGGAAGCTCTAGGAGGAGAGCAGTTAATGGGAGATGAATATTTTGGTGGCTTTAGGAAGAAAGGAAACCCTAGGCATTATTGCTTTGGAAGCACCTGTGGTTTTTGTTGGCCAAGGGAAGGCAAAGCAGCTGGAGAGGAGCAGGAATCAAAGCAGGCGATTTCACCTCCGTTAGTGCCTGGCCAAGCTTTGGCCAAGGACCTGCAGCCACCAAAATTCCATCTGAAACCCCTGAGGAGCCCGTGCAGACAGAGCCCACCCAGCTCTGGTCCCCCCAGACTCCCAAAGCACTCAAATATTCCTCAGAACCCTCCCAGGTCTGCTCCTGGTGTGGGAAGTGCTGATGGGAGCTCCAGTGAGGACACAGCCCAGACTGTGGCAAGTTTTTCTCTGTCTTAGTATAAAATATAGGAAAATTTGAGACATCTTAGACTTAATGTATGTGTGAACTCCTCTTGTCCTGCACTGAGAAAAATTCCCGCCAGTGAAAATCTGTGAAAACTGTGTGGGGTTTTCTTTCTCATTTCAAATTTCAGAGTGACAGAAAGGAGAAAAAGATGCCAGGCCTCACTATTCCCCTTTTTCCTGTATCCTGGAGCCAAGTCCTCAATCTTAAATCCATCATTCCCTCCAAGCTGGTGTTTTGCAAACATCCTGCTGAACAGCAAATTAACATCCTGGCTTTGCAAGAAATCAGATTTAAAAATCTGATGCAGGGAAAAAACGAGGATAAAGGACACCCTGGGTTGGTTGGCGTTTGGGATGAGATTTCCATCATGAAATAATCCCATAAGAAACATCCCAAATTTCCTTCAGTTAACAGCTGAAAATCTTCTCCTGCAGTTAGCAAAAAACCCCTCCACAAACAAGACAAGATTTTATATTCTTGATTTTGTTGCTAGCCTAAAAAGAAAAAACCAAAGGTGGATTAAATGTACCTACCCCAAGGAACAGGGATTTTATTTTAAGCTTCTCTACACCATCAAGCAGGAAAAAAAAAGTCTCTTTCCTTTCCAGATAATTCCTAATTAATAAAGTTATATTTATTACATGCAATTAAAAATATAACCTCAGGGCACGAGCAACAATAGAGATATTCAGGCTGAGAGTTACTTATCAAAATTATTTTCATTGCTATTTTTCCCAAGCACTCTGCGGATGAAAATTCATTTCTGGAAGCTACAGTATCCTGTTTCATTAAAATAGTGTTTTCTAATTAAATTAATTTAACAAAGGCAGAAAAGGCTGTTCGGATGCTCCACATCTGAGAATAAAGCTAATTGAAGCGAATCAGCTCCTCTGCAATGGAGGCAGCTCTGATCTAATCTCATTAAAAAAGGAATAGGCTCTGCTTAATTATTTTATTTATCCCTATCCAAGACAATTGCGTGGTTGGCACTTCCCAAGGATTTGGCCCAGGATCCGATGTTGGGAATTAAATAAAATTGGCGCTTTGACCCCAGCTCTGAGAGAAATGAGACATTTCAGCACCGCCCCCTCCTGCTCTGGGCTGGGCACTGGCCCAAGGCTGGACCCAATCTTGGAGATCTTTCCAGCCTCAAAGATTCCATGAGTTCCTCCTCATTCCTCCCAGTCCCTCACTGCCACTCTTCACCCTAAATCCAAAGGCTGAACTCTGAGATTCCTCAGCCCCACCACAGCATTTCCTGCGGGAAACATTAACCCCATCAACCACACTGACCTGGGAGGAGCAAAATTCCGATTCCTGCGGGACAAACTCGGGCAGTGCATGTGGACTGAGAGCTGGCTGAGGGTTCTGGGACACTGAGGGGACATTAGGGTCTGGGGCACTGAGGGGAAGGGGCCCCGAGGCTGTGGGGTCACACAGGGAACTTGGTAAACTGGAGCCTGATGGGATTTTTCTCACATCTAAAAAATTAGGAAGTTTTAAGAAGAGAGCATGCAACAGGGAGATGAATATTTTGGCATTGTTAGGGAGAAAGCACCTTGGCCTGAGGAGGGGAACAGGGCTTGCTGTGAGTAGAAAGGAGGAAAACTCTTTTCTTCCCTTTTACTTTTAATGCATTTGTCACTTCAAACCCCACGAGAGTCATTGTCGATGGAAATCCAAAATCAAAACTGGACTTTTTGTCTTAATAGTCATTCTCTCGTTAAAACAGAAATTAATTCAGGGAAGTTTATGGCTGGGCTCAAGCTGAAGCTCCTTCTGGCTCTATAATTGACTGATCTGCTGCCTGAGGAGCCGCAGGACTGAGGGGTTGAATTCCGTGCAATAAATATTGAGGGCTATTTAAATGGGAAAGGGAATCACAATTTCACTGCTTTGTGTTATATAAGCAAGGTCTGAAATGAAATTACTGCTCCTGGAGATGAAAGAAGTTAAAATCTGCTCGTGTTTTTTACCCTTAGGTTTAAAAGGCAAATAAATATGTAAACAAATAAATCAAGAATATTAAATCTCATCTAATCGACTTTAACCACAAAATCTACAAAGATGTTTCTTATTCCGCAGCTGAAAGAGTCGGGAATGTGAATCTTTCCCAAGGAAAGCTTTTCTTCTCAGATGAGTGTTCAAAACCTGAATTAAATTAGTGCTAACAAAGCCAACTTTCTTTTTTAAACCTGAATTATGAACTATAATGTCCTAAATGTCCCTTAGTTGTTCCATGTGATGCCAGACCTTAATTTCCCCATTTTCTGCAGAAGTCCTCTCTGGAAAATAACCAAAATGTGAGAGTGGCCGTGGCCCTGGGCCCTTTATAGCAGCACAGGAGAGAATTCCAGCCCTTGCTGTCCTTCCTCAGCTGCTCAGGCAGGGCTGGAAAGTGAACGTGGTTCGACCTTGTCCCAGCTCTCCTCCAGCCCTGCTGCCCCTCAGGCTCACTCCTTGTGCTCCTCCTCTCCCCATCTATTACGAGATTCGTCGCGATACCCATCCTCACCAGAAACCCTGGAACTGCTCAGGGCAGGGGTTGGAGTGAGATGGGATTTAAGGCTCCTTCCCGTCTGTGATTCCATGAAAAACACCACCCACTCTCTCCTGGCTGCATCCCACTGCAGATACATCTCACTGTTGTCTCCTTTCTCGACAGGAATCAAACACGTTTCAGCATTTTTAGACTATTCCTGCCTTACGCTTCCCAAAAAGCCCAGCTCTGGTTTGTACCTTCAGATTTTCCCCCTCCACCAGCCCACAAAAGCTGGGGATGTAAATGTAAATTCCCTCCTAAACAAGCAGGAATCCATGAACTCCCATGATGTGCTCTCGCAGCCCAAAAGGTCTGTCTGAAAATCACCTCTTCCCCCTCCGGGACAGCATTCCCAGGGCAGTGTGGGTGTGTCCATCCCTGGAAATGCTCCAAAGGAGCTGTCTGAAAATCACTTCTTCCCCCTCTGGAAAAGCATTCCCAGGGCAGTGCAGTTCTGTCCATCCCTGGAAGTGCTCCAAAGGAGCTGTCTGAAAATCACCGACACTTCTTCCCCCTCCGGAACAGCATTCCCAGGGCAATGTGAGTGTCTCCGTCCCTGGAATTGCTCCAAAGGAGTGGCCCAGGCTCTCAGGGCTGTGTCTCAGGGGACACGGTGGTGTGAGGGCCAAAGCTGGACTCGGACCTTGGAGGTCTTTTCCAGCCTCAATGACTCTGTTTTTTCTCACCAAGACCCCAAGCTGCTCCTGTGACCTTTCCTAAATCTGATTTTCCCAAGCTGCAGCCCCCGGGAAAGCCCTCTGCCTCTCTGGGAAATCCCACACACCCCCACTACCCTTGGAAGCCTTTATTCCTTCAATCTCCCCACTCCCAGAGGGAGAGCTTCGGCTCGAGTGGAGATGAACAGACATTGTTGGAGTGTTTGGGAACAGACAGGGATTATTCCCACACCGTTTCCCTATGCTTTTCCTCATTTGCTTCTGCATTTGCTGTTCCAACACTGTTGGTTTCTGTGGAGAGAATCCCCCTCTAAGTTCACTCTCCAGTCAGGCTGGACCACTCAACACCCAGGCAATTCCTGCTCCTGCTTTTTCCTTCCCGAGCCAGCAGAAGAGCAATATTCTCAGGGAGACTGAATAAAAATGTCCCAGTCATTGTTGTTCCCTCTCCAGCAGCAGCATCTCCTGCCCCAGGTTCCCACAAATCCGTCCTCATCCGAGCGCTGTGCCGCTCATTCCCTCAGCTCTGCTCTGCAATTCTCCCGGTGTTTTCTCCCATTCTGATTTTGCACTTTATGACATTGTTTCATTCCCCGGCTTTTCAATCTTCCCTGGAGGTGAAGCTCCTGGGATGGACATCAGAGTTGAGCTGCACGGATGGGCTGGGGAGGGGAAGTTCTTCCCCAGTTATAAATTCCAGATATTGGTAGTAAAGCCTCCCTCTCTGGGCACTAAACCTCTCCACCTTCCCAGTGAATTCCAAATCGGAAAGTTATGAATACAGAAATGAGGTTTCAATAAGTGCCAAATATGATTCCCATAAACCCTGATCACCGGGCAAGTGGATTTTGCAGAAAAAAATAATCTAATCACCTTTCTGAAGCTTCTCTGACCTTCAACCACACATGATGAGATATAAAACTGGTATTTCACTTCTGCCTTGAAAGAATCACATAAAATTATTAAGCTCTATGAAAATCTTGTCTTCTTTGGCAATCAGCAGGATGAAATAGAAATTCAAATAGAAAAATAGACAATTACATACTATAGGCAATTTTCACACAGTATTTACGTGGCACAAAGTTCATAAAATCATGTAGCAAGTGTTTTGTTGTCACGCTGAGCTCCAGGTGATGGAGATAAAACAATTCAAGCAGCAGCTCTGCACTCTGGCATAAATTAGTTAAAATAATTTGCCTCCATGCACTACAAAACATGAGCATTGAATAGAAAATGCTATTAAAAATTTATATAGTATTTCCTGGCTAAGCTTTACATGAATTATAATCATATCAGGAGATCCTTCCTGAGAACACGGTGATACAAACTCAAGGCTGACTCGTCTGGCACGTGGAGAAGCTGAGAGCTGCTGGGTGACCAGCACAGGGCTCAGGAGCTGCTGGGTGACCAGCGCAGGGNTTCGTCGCGATACCCATCCTCACCAGAAACCCTGGAACTGCTCAGGGCAGGGGTTGGAGTGAGATGGGATTTAAGGCTCCTTCCCGTCTGTGATTCCATGAAAAACACCACCCACTCTCTCCTGGCTGCATCCCACTGCAGATACATCTCACTGTTGTCTCCTTTCTCGACAGGAATCAAACACGTTTCAGCATTTTTAGACTATTCCTGCCTTACGCTTCCCAAAAAGCCCAGCTCTGGTTTGTACCTTCAGATTTTCCCCCTCCACCAGCCCACAAAAGCTGGGGATGTAAATGTAAATTCCCTCCTAAACAAGCAGGAATCCATGAACTCCCATGATGTGCTCTCGCAGCCCAAAAGGTCTGTCTGAAAATCACCTCTTCCCCCTCCGGGACAGCATTCCCAGGGCAGTGTGGGTGTGTCCATCCCTGGAAATGCTCCAAAGGAGCTGTCTGAAAATCACCGACACTTCTTCCCCCTCCGGAACAGCATTCCCAGGGCAGTGCAGTTCTGTCCATCCCTGGAAGTGCTCCAAAGGAGCTGTCTGAAAATCACCGACACTTCTTCCCCCTCCGGAACAGCATTCCCAGGGCAATGTGAGTGTCTCCATCCCTGGAATTGCTCCAAAGGAGTGGCCCAGGCTCTCAGGGCTGTGTCTCAGGGGACACGGTGGTGTGAGGGCCAAAGCTGGACTCGGACCTTGGAGGTCTTTTCCAGCCTCAATGACTCTGTTTTTTCTCACCAAGACCCCAAGCTGCTCCTGTGACCTTTCCTAAATCTGATTTTCCCAAGCTGCAGCCCCCGGGAAAGCCCTCTGCCTCTCTGGGAAATCCCACACACTCCCACTACCCTTGGAAGCCTTTATTCCTTCAATCTCCCCACTCCCAGAGGGAGAGCTTCGGCTCGAGTGGAGATGAACAGACATTGTTGGAGTGTTTGGGAACAGACAGGGATTATTCCCACACCGTTTCCCTATGCTTTTCCTCATTTGCTTCTGCATTTGCTGTTCCAACACTGTTGGTTTCTGTGGAGAGAATCCCCCTCTAAGTTCACTCTCCAGTCAGGCTGGACCACTCAACACCCAGGCAATTCCTGCTCCTGCTTTTTCCTTCCCGAGCCAGCAGAAGAGCAATATTCTCAGGGAGACTGAATAAAAATGTCCCAGTCATTGTTGTTCCCTCTCCAGCAGCAGCATCTCCTGCCCCAGGTTCCCACAAATCCGTCCTCATCCGAGCGCTGTGCCGCTCATTCCCTCAGCTCTGCTCTGCAATTCTCCCGGTGTTTTCTCCCATTCTGATTTTGCACTTTATGACATTGTTTCATTCCCCGGCTTTTCAATCTTCCCTGGAGGTGAAGCTCCTGGGATGGACATCAGAGTTGAGCTGCACGGATGGGCTGGGGAGGGGAAGTTCTTCCCCAGTTATAAATTCCAGATATTGGTAGTAAAGCCTCCCTCTCTGGGCACTAAACCTCTCCACCTTCCCA
Source organism: Origma solitaria (assembly GCA_013397895.1). Taxonomy (NCBI): domain Eukaryota; kingdom Metazoa; phylum Chordata; class Aves; order Passeriformes; family Acanthizidae; genus Origma; species Origma solitaria. Next base: position 152,933 of record VZRL01003026.1, read on the forward strand.
GTGAATTCCAAATCGGAAAGTTATGAATACAGAAATGAGGTTTCAATAAGTGCCAAATATGATTCCCATAAACCCTGATCACCGGGCAAGTGGATTTTGCAGAAAAAAATAATCTAATCACCTTTCTGAAGCTTCTCTGACCTTCAACCACACATGATGAGATATAAAACTGGTATTTCACTTCTGCCTTGAAAGAATCACATAAAATTATTAAGCTCTATGAAAATCTTGTCTTCTTTGGCAATCAGCAGGATGAAATAGAAATTCAAATAGAAAAATAGACAATTACATACTATAGGCAATTTTCACACAGTATTTACGTGGCACAAAGTTCATAAAATCATGTAGCAAGTGTTTTGTTGTCACGCTGAGCTCCAGGTGATGGAGATAAAACAATTCAAGCAGCAGCTCTGCACTCTGGCATAAATTAGTTAAAATAATTTGCCTCCATGCACTACAAAACATGAGCATTGAATAGAAAATGCTATTAAAAATTTATATAGTATTTCCTGGCTAAGCTTTACATGAATTATAATCATATCAGGAGATCCTTCCTGAGAACACGGTGATACAAACTCAAGGCTGACTCGTCTGGCACGTGGAGAAGCTGAGAGCTGCTGGGTGACCAGCACAGGGCTCAGGAGCTGCTGGGTGACCAGCGCAGGGCTCAGGAGCTGCTGGGTGACCAGCGCAGGGCTCAGGAGCTTTGGGTGACCAGCGCAGGGCTCAGGAGCTGCTGGGTGACCAGCGCAGGGCTCAGGAGCTGCTGGGTGACCAGCACAGGGCTCAGGAGCTGCTGGGTGACCAGCGCAGGGCTCAGGAGATATTGGGTGACCAGCACAGGGCTCGGGAGCTGCTGCTGCCCATCACAGTCCGGAGCAATGCTGCAGGATCAATGCAGGCACTGCAATGGGGATGTAATTTCCAGGGCCGGGGCTGTAGGTGGACTTCCACTCAGATATTCATGATTTACGTGTTAGCAGCTCCAATTAATTGCCATCCATAATTAATGTGCCCTGGAGAAAGCAGCTGTTTTATTACCATGGGATGTATTGGACATGCCCCCACAATTTGTAGTGTAGGCAGTCAGCAACACAAAACCAGCACTTGTCCTACAAAAAATCCCTGTTTGGCCTCTGGGTCTGCTCCGGATCACCCCCAGAGCCGGCACACAAACACCCGGCCCCGGTAATTCCCCAATTCCAGCCCTGGCACTCCGGGGTCACTCCCACGGCACAGGCATTGACCCCATCAGAGCCAGGGAGCTGTGGAGACAGGGATGGGCAGCTGGATCCCACAGCTGGATCCCACAGCTGGATCCCACAGCTGGATTCCCCCACCAAGGCAGCTCAATCCCCACACTGGATCCCACAGCCAGGGCAGCTAGATCCACAGCCGGATCCTACAGCTGGATCCCACAGCCAGATCCCACAGCCGGATTCCGCAGCTGGATCCCATAGCCAGATCCCACAGATGGATCCCACAGCCAGATCCCGCAGCTGGATCCCACAGCAGATCCCACAGCCGGATTCCGCAGCTGGATCCCATAGCCAGATCCCACAGATGGATCCCACAGCCAGATCCCGCAGCTGGATCCCACAGCAGATCCCACAGCTGGATCCCACAGCTGGATCCCACAGCTGGATTCCCCCACCAAGGCAGCTCAATCCCCACACTGGATCCCACAGCCAGGGCAGCTAGATCCACAGCCGGATCCTACAGCTGGATCCCACAGCCAGATCCCACAGCTGGATCCCACCACTGAGACAACCAGATCCCACAGCCGAATCCCACAGCTGGATCCCACAGCCAGATCCCACAGCCGGATTCCGCACCTGGATCCCATAGCCAGATCCCACAGATGGATCCCACAGCCAGATCCCGCAGCTGGATCCCACAGCAGATCCCACAGCTGGATCCCACAGCTGGATCCCACAGCAGATCCCACAGCTGGATCCCACAGCCGGATCCTGTAGCCGGATCCACAGCAGATCCCACAGCCAGGCACACGCTGTGGGATCCCCCATGGGCTGGCAGTGCCACCTCCCTGCCAGGTGTTGACCATTGACCTGAAGGTCCCTCCCAGGCCGAACCATTCCGTGCTGCTGAACATCCCATGGGGGCACAGGAGCTCCCGAGGAGGATGTGGAAGGCTGAACGGCCTCGGTGGGCAGGAGAGGGGCTGGGCTGCTGTTTGCTGCAGGAATTGCTCCTTCCCGAAGATGAAATGAGGAATTGGCTTGGCACAGCGCAGACCCAGTGTCGGGGTCCTCCTCCTTCCCCGGCCCTGCAGACACTGACAGCATAGAGCTGACGGAACTCCAGGCAGGCATTTCAGAAAGTCATTCATTACAAAACCCTCTTGGTGTCCAAAATTACAGATGAGAAGTTTCTACAAGATTTGGCAGCACAGTTTGATTTTACCCCACTTTTTATACTTGAGCAGGGGTGGAAAGCTGCTTTGCTGTCAGCAGGGGGAGGATACAGGATGGTCAGTGCTGGCTTCAAGGCTGGATTTGATAAAGGTGTTTTCCAACCGAAATGATTCCATGATTCTGCAGTTCATTGGCTGCCCAGGGGACAAGGACAGGTCCCCTGTGTGTCCCAGGACAGCCCGGCGCCACCCCAAGGGTGCCTGCAAAGCCAAACCCTCCTTGGCGGGGTTGGGAGCAGGAGCCAGGAGCTGCAATTTGGGAAAATTTAGCTGAGATTTTGGGGTAAATAGCTGTGCAAGAGGCCCCCAGAGGTGGGGCCATCTCCATCCCTGGAGACTGCCAGCCAGGCAAAGCCACCACTGACCTGCTCTGGTCAAGATGGCACTTTGGTGGGGTCACCCCAGTGATCCCTTCCAATCCACATTTCTGTCGCTCCTGTCCCTGCTGCTCCTTCCAGACACGGAGTTTTCCAAGTGATCCTGTTTTACCTCACCACGCTGAGCTTTCTTTGCCTTTAGACTGAGAGCTGCATCTCTGCCTGCTGTAAATAACTCTCAGCATCTGCACATAGCCTACTTCATTAACCACTCCCTTCCCCACTAATTAGCAACACAGACAGCACCAGTCCCAGGGTGGGAATCTCCAGACATCCCCCGATAATTTTGCCACAGTCAAATGGGCATTTATTCCCCATCTGTGCTGGGAGTGCTGGGCACAGTTGGGGAGCACCAGGCAGAGGTGCCAGAGGTGTCAGAGGTGTCAGAGGTGTCGGAGGTGTCAGAGGTGTCAGAGGTGGTTCTCTGTGCCTGCCCGCTCCAGGAGGAATGGCCTGGGCTTCCACGTGGAAAAACAGCACCACACAGCAGGAGTGGCTCTGCCACGGCTCCCGGGGGAGGCTGTGAAAATCCCTGCTGCTGATGGCTCTGCCGGGCTCGTCCCCCGCATTTCGGGAGCTTTTGGGATGTTTTCCTTACTCCTCCTATCGCTCTCCTTGTGCTCTGTGCCACTGACTGGGAAAGGAGTTAAAAATAAAGCTGTGTTATTAAGCAGGAGGAAAACACTAATTTAAGTGCTATTTATACGCCTGTGGAGACTGTTCCTGGAAATGCTTCACCAGTTACAGCTGCAGCCGGTCACCCAGGGAGGGAGGAATCAGCAACTCCGAAATGTTATTTACACATGGCCACAGCCCTGGGGCCAATCGGGATCCCTTTTCCTGCTCTGAGGGAAGAAACTGAGGAAACACCATGAAGGATCCACAGAGGCTCCTTGCTGGACCCAGGGCAGTTGCTCAGGCCAAGCTTCTCAGAGTCTCAGAACCACTGGGATGGAAAAGCCCTCCCAGCCCATCGAGTCCAGGCTGTGCCCGATGCCCACCTTGTCCCCAGCCCAGAGCTCTGAGTGCCACAGCCAGGAATTCCTTGGGCACCTGCAGGGATGGGCACTGCAAACCTCCCTGGGCAGCCCTGCCAAGGCCTGAGCGCCCTTTCCATGGGGAAATTCCTGCTGATGTCCACCCTGAGCCTCCCCAGCCCAGCCTGAGGCCGTTCCCTCTCCTCCTGTCCCTGTTCCCTGGAGCACAGCCTGACCCCCCCGGCTGTCCCCTCCTGGCAGGAGCTGTGCAGAGCCACAAGGTTCCCCTGAGCCTCCTTTGCTCCAGGATGAACCCTTTCCCAGTTCCCTCAGCTGCTCCTCACAGGACTGACTCTCCAGGTCCGAAGGGAGAAGGTCTCTGGTGTCTCATGCTGAATGAAATCACCCTAAAATCAGCAGCATTATTGTCAGAGAATCATAGAATTGGTTAGGTTGGAAAAGGCCTCTAAAATCATCAAGTCCAACCATCGACCCTGCACCACGTTCAGCACTAAGCCATGTCCTCAAGTGCCACATCCACGTGGCTTTTGAACACTTCCAGGGATGACAGCCCTGCCCTTCCTGGATGGCTCCGCCACTGCCCTGGGCAGATCATGCCAGGGCTTCACAACCCTTTCAGTGAAGAGAATTTTCCTCCTGTCTAATCTAAACCTCAAACGTCATCAGCCTGATTGTGAGGAAGTTGTCCATCTGCCAGGTAAGGAGAACATGTTCCCCCAGGAAGGCAGAGAAGAGCCCACAAGCACAGCCCCACGCACTGACACTGCAGCAGCGGGAGCCAGCAGGGCAGTTTGGGTTATTCAGAATTACAGAATCCCAGCCTGGTTTGGGTTGGAAGGGACCTCAAAGCCCACCCAGTGCCACCCCTGCCATGGCAGGGACACCTCCCACTGTCCCAGGCTGCTCCAAGCCCCAATGTCCAGCCCGGCCTTGAGCGCTTCCAGAGTTGGGGAGCCCTCAACGTCTGTGGGCAATGAAGATTTAGGACATTTAGAAGAGCCCCCCTGGTTATGGGGGACCAGCACCACTGAGAGCATCTTCACCAAACCAGGTTCAACCATCCCTCCCAAGGGCTGTACAGCAGCTCAGGCTCCCCCTGCCTTTCCCTGGGACAGGGCAGGGAGGAATGCCAGCCCCTGCCTTTCCCTGGGACAGGGCAGGGAGCAATGCCAGTCCCTGCCTTTCCCTGGGACAGGGCAGGGAGGAATGGCAGCCCCTGCCTCCCAGTGGCACGGCACGGCACAGGAGAAGTGGGAGCAGAGCCAGGGCAGGGCAGTGACCACAGCCCCAGGGGGAGTTGGAACAGGGACAAGGCCACAGCCACCACTCAGCTGCCAGGACCAGTGTGCCAAAGAAATCACTGGCAATTAATCCTGGGAGCGGCTTCTATCCCAAAGCTTGTTTGTATCCATCATGGGCTCATTATCAGAGGGAAAAGCAAACTCACAAAAACATATCCCAATTAAGTGCTTGCAGCTCAATGAGGCTTTGGCTCCCGTTTCAGTCCTGCTGCACTCTCAGAGTGCCAGCGAAACCTTTTGAAGTAGTCAATGATTATTTTAACAATTCAACTTATTTTCAAATGATTTACCCAGCAAAATAGCAATTTCTAACTTCCTTGGCTTCATTGAACCAAAGTGCTCTAATCTGTCATATAATTAAACTACTCATTAAGACTTTTCCTGGCTGGAAGAATCAAATCTCGGAGGCACCTGACCTTTGGGCATTTCAGCCTTTCACACTCCACTTACCCAGTTGTCTTAAAATTGCCTATTAGTGACTGCCTGGCTTTATGGGCTTTCCAAAGAGTATTTGGAAGGGAAGATGTAATACTAAATAAATCTATTACTAATAGCTCCACTTCTTTTTAATTCCAGAGTCCTGACAGGGTATGCAGCCCTCGTTCGTTGTAGGTGTGCTTTGCCATCGTAATTAATTCTTCCCTGGGAGAGCCTGACAGAGGCACCACTTGCTTTTGGTTTCCAATAAATGGTTGAGATCAAGGGAGCTTGTGGCAAGATCAGGAGATTCTTCCAAACCATTACCACCAAAATCTACTGAGCGGACAGGAATGTGCACCTCAAAAACATCATAAGTGGAGTTTGCAGATATCTGAGTCGGTGACCTTTATTTTTGCTTTATCCTCTAAGAGCGTCTATTCCACATGGTTCCACCAAAAATGGAGAAACCCTTCCCAGCTTCTGCCAAACACTGCAAAGACTTTATGGATAAAAGCAGTGTGAATATTGATGGGATAGGCAAGGACAGGGTGAGCCAAACAAGAGGAATTACAGCAAATTAAAGAAAGGTCAGCTCAAGGACTGGCTGGGCACAGCACGGCACAGGAATGAGCACACCAACATCCAGCCAGAAGCTGCTGCTCTTCCCATGGCATTTGTATCAGTTGTAGGAGTTTACATTCAAAAATAGTTCACGTTTTGGCTTTTTTTTCATCAGGTGACAGGACAAGGGGGAATGACTTCCCACTGCCAGAGGGCAGGGACAGATGGGATACTGGAAATTAGGAATTGCTGGCTGAGAGGGTGGGCAGGCCCTGGCACAGGTGCCCAGAGCAGCTGTGGCTGCCCCTGGATCCCTGGCAGTGTCCCAGGCCAGGCTGGACATTGGGGCTTGGAGCAGCCTGGGACAGTGGGAGGTGTCCCTGCCATGGCAGGGGTGGCACTGGATGGGCTTTAAGGTCCTTCCCAACCCAAACCGTTCTGTAATTCTGGGATTTCCCACAGCAGACCCTCCACTTCAGCAGGTGAGGCAGGAGCAGAGACATCAGTGACATGCTGGACACGGAGCTGAGCTCCCCATGGGATGCTGGACACGGAGCTGAGCTCCCAATGGGATGCTGGACATGGAGCTGAGCTCCTGATGGGATGCTGGACACGGAGCTGAGCTCCCGATGGGATGCTGGACACAGAGCTGAGCTCCCGATGGGATGCTGGACATGGAGCTGAGCTCCCGATGGGATGCTGGACATGGAGCTGAGCTCCCGATGGGATGCTGGACACGGAGCTGAGCTCCTGATGGGATGCTGGACACGGAGCTGAGCTCTCCATGGGATGCTGGACATGGAGCTGAGCTCTCCATGGGATGCTGGACACGGAGCTGAGCTCTCCATGGGATGCTGGACACGGAGCTGAGCTCTCCATGGGATGCTGGACACGGAGCTGAGCTCCCGTCCCTGTGCCCACGCCTGGAGCACAACAGGTGAGTACAGGCTCTGCCCCATCCCATGGGGACTGGAATCTGTGGCTGGGAATTCTGCGAGTGCCCAGCTCACTGATTTCTGGGTTCCTGCTGTGTGGCAGTGACTGATCTAAGCCTCCCCTTGATTAAGCTGTCTCACAGCTCCTGCCTGACAGCCCAGGGTGAGGAGAGCAGGGAGACAAAGCTCTCCGGGGCTCCCTGTGGAGCAGCTCTGAAAGGTCAGCGTGGCCTGGGCTGTGCTCCCTGCTGCAATTAGAGGGAGCACAGCGAGCTCTGCTGCTGCTGATGCCGTCCCAACCTCATCATTCCACGGATCCTGCTGGCCTGCCACCTGACAAGTGCGGATCGAGACACCAAAATTAAATGGTATTTAAATTGTTCTGGGCTCACGACAACCACTGTTTGCTCGGATGGCTGGAAGATCCATGCTCCTGCTGGCTGCTCCTGACATAATCATTTGTGGGAACTAATCAGAGGAAAACACTGGAATAAAATGACTGAGTTCCAACAAAAGGAGGGGAAAAAAAGAACCAAACAGAATTTGAGGAAATCACTGCCATTCACAGGACATTATTTATACCCATATCTTGCTTTAGTGCTTCATTAGGCACCTTGAAGTAATCAAAAGGAAAAGATCATTAAGGAAAATAATCTGCAGAGCCATTAGTTTGAGTTTTAAAGGAGTAAAAGGATGTTCTGGCATGGCAATGATGAACTACCTGAATAAACAATGAGGCAAGATGAGATTCTACTTGAAAGGCCACAGTCAGAAGTGCTGGATCAAATAACAAGGATTTCTTCTGAAATCTTGGCATTTTTTAGTCTGATACACAGGAAGAAAAAACAAAGGGGGAAATAATCAAGCACAGGATGAGTGTGGAACAAAGGGGATGGAAAAAAATGAGTTTAAAGGTCCCTTCCAACCCAAGCCATTCTGTATTTTCTACTGGTGAAGAGAAAAATGCGACATAGGAAAGGCAGAGGTGGCTGGACTCAGGGAAAGGTGGAATTCATCCCAAGGAGATGGAAGCGGAGCAGGGTGAGGTGAAATCCATGGCTGTGCAGCCCCAGCTGACGCAGGAGGACACTGAAATGCCCCGGCACGGGGCAGTGCTGCTCTGGGATAG
>VZRL01003027.1:7139-29603 GCA_013397895.1 Origma solitaria
AGCGGTGGCAGCGGTAGCCGTGCCGCCCTCCCCGTGCCGCCCTCACGGCCTGCCGCGGGAGCTGAGCCGCTGCTCTCCGCCGGGCGCTGCCGCAGCTGATTTGGACAGCTGATCTGATCTGGGCAGGTTTCCGTCGCCTCTGGGCTCTTCCAGCGTGTCAGTGGGACAGACCTCTTGGGTCGCTTTGCTTTATGCAGCCCCCGGGGGTTTTTGTCGCGTTTCAGTTTGCGGCTGAGTTTACGTGGGTGCGCTCGCCCAAAGCCTTCTGTAGATGTGCCTGCTCTGCCTTCGCTGGTGTCAGCGCTTCTGCCAGCTCTTACTCAGCCTGCCATCTTTTGGTTTCTGTTTCTCTCTTGGGAAAACTTCATCTTGGACGCAGCAGAATTCTTAGGATTCTAAGTCCAGTCTGATAGTTGTGCATTAGCAAAAATAATTTACGTGTTTTTATAGAAGACAGCTGACACATGCAGGGGTCTTTCTACATTTGTTCATGATTGTCCTGTATTACCCTCCCATGTTTATGTTTTCACTCTGTGTGTAACATGCAGTGTGTAACTGAAATTAGGAGCAAAACACAGGAAATATAGAACCTAGTTGGGTATTTTTCTGTAGTATGTTTGTGACATTTATCCGAAGTTTTTAAGAAAACAGTTATAAATTTCCTTCAGTGTAATTCTTTGGTTCTGTGTAAGGTCCACACATGCTTATATTACAATACAGATGGTTGGTTTATTGGTATGTATTTAGGACAGTAGGGATTGGAAAATGAAATTTAAATGGGAAAAGATTACTGGTAATTAGAAACCATGTTTTTGACAAGGAAAGCAACTAAGTGAAGTATGATTGAATGAGCTGACTTTTCTCACTACCGTTCCCACTAGGATCACCACTTTTGCTCATGCTGCTGGATGCCTTTTTGTAGGTGTATAACACACTGTACATACCCACTTTATTTTGGTGGTACTGTTGCGTTACCTACTGAAGAACTCAGGATTTCTCTTTTTGCTAACCCTTCTTCCCATCCCAAGTGAGCCACTTGTAATGTGTGACAGTTGGCCTGTAAATAGTGACTTATGTAAGGTCTTTGCTTCCCGCTCCGCAGCTCATCTCCTCTCTCTACTCCAAAGCTTGTTAATTAGGGCAGCTGCTTTGGCAGTGAATTAGTTGCTCTTGGTAGGTCTGCAGATTTAAAACTCAGGCCCCATCCTTCTTCACCTCATTACCTCTGCCACTGTGCTCTGTCCATGAAGACAAACAAATCTGCAGAGTTACTTAGGGATCGATGAAACAAAGGAGCTATTTGATTTTCTGGTATATTGGTCTTCTTAAGAAAAGAAGGAAAAGGGAGCACATTATAATGGACCTACAAAAGCAAGAGCTTTGTTTACAGAAACAAGTAACTGTTAATTGTGTGGGATTGACTGCACATAACCTGATGAGGAGTCATAATCAGCTTGAAAGTGAACATCACTAATGTTGTTGGCATATAGCATAAGGAAAGAGAGAATAGTGTAGCAAATGAGCTGATTTAAAATCATTACCTTATGCTTACCACCAGGGCAATTGAAAATTCTTGTGTGTTTTCTCTTCCAAGCAGCGTTGCAAACACCACCACTCAAATTCACTAGAGGGCAGGAATGAAACAACAGTTAACATTTCAGTTATTCTTACAGTTCGGTGGTGACATGATAACTCTACATACAGCTGAGGAGTCTAGACTACTGGAACAAAAGCAGCAGAGGTGGTTAATCAGGAGTATCTGTGAGGATGCTGCATTTTTTCTATGTTTTCTTGCACATGCTTGGAGTGATGGCATTTTGCTGTCTTTTTTTTCCCACATTCTATTTGTTTAAGTGTTTACTTTTTTCAGGATTTCAATCTAGTATCCACGATCACAAAAAATTATTTGTGAAGAACAGGCAATTGGTATAAAAAGGAAGAAAAAGTTAAAAGAAAAGCAATTTTTCCATTATATATGGATTCCTTTAACAACTAGTTTTATGGCTTGGGTTTTTTTAATTGTCCACCTCTGGAGTTATGTCTACATCGATCCTTGTTGGAATCCATCATTGGAACACTTCTGTACTCTTCATTTTGGTCTCTGATGCTGAACAGTAGGCTAAGCTATAGCATGTATATTGTGAGGAAGAGAGCTTTCAGTTGATCATATTCCAGCTAGTAATTCAGGAGGAAGCAAATTGCATCAACATAGCAGTCAACAATCTTTTCTTCAAAATGAAAGAAATGAAAGAAGGTGTGTTTTGCCACTTGTTCCCAGCCAAACTAGTTTTTTCCTAAAGGAATATTGCTGGGATAGATGGAATATTCAGCTTTTGATTTACAGTGCCTAATGTAGTTTAGTAGCAGAAAGTTGTGCTCAGTTGCAGTTCCACAGTGGTATAATGGTATCCTCTCAACAAAATATAACAAAACGATTGTTGGGAACAAACTGTCCTGCTAATGGGATCCATTGCCTGTATCTACCTGAGTAAGAAGTGTGGTGTGGTAAAAGATTTATTGAGTACTGAGGATCTAACTTCTGTGCTGTGTCTGACTGCTCTGGGTTTCAACTTTATAGCAATAGTTTGCTCCTTTGATCTGAAAGTCCTTTTTTATTAAAGTGTGTCTTCTGCTTTAGTTTCATCTAAAATGAATCCAGTTCAGTGTATCCTAATCACTTTTTGGAAAGTTCTTAGTGTGCACTTAATGAAAGACACAGCTGGTTCCCAAACAAACCAATTTTACGCTTGGGTAAAAAGTGCTGTGTCATTAAATGTTTTGTCTGTTAAGAGATACAGGTAGGAAGCATATCTAATTTAATGGCAAAACATGAAAGTGAAAAAAAAGAGAAATTATCACATGGAGTTCTGGAGTCTTCACTTCTACAGCTACTCCTTGGATCAGTAGATTGCTGTCACCATTTAAAATTTCTTGGAGTATCCTCATCAAACTGATAACAAGTTTGTACTCCTTATATCTTAACATGGTTCATGGACCATAGGCTCAAGAATGACTACATAGAACTGTAGTCTTTTTGTACATGGAATAATAATTTGTCTGCAAACATCTGCAAGTATTTAAATGATAGCTGTGTTGCGATTTATATAGTTGGTAGATGTTTTTCATTACTATGTGGAGTGTTATAAGATTGGAAGTGATGCCATTGCCATTTGATCATACTGCTTCAAGCTGATCAGTGGGCTGCTTCATGAATTAAGATAATTTGTACTGCTGTTGCTGAGCACAAGAATTACAAGGAATGTTGGTGATTTTGCATCATCTAGAATGTCTTTATTTTCACCAACTATTTTGGATTTAAAATGAAATGCAAAATATGGACTAGGAAAAATGCTTTAAAAGCATTTTTACTTTCATTTTGTAATTATACAAATAACAAATATGTGTGCCTGTGTGATGTGTGTTCTCTGTAGAACATGGGATTATTAGTAGGTAATTTAGGTTTTCATATTGCTTTGCTTTAGCTAACTGATGCTTGTAAAGCTTGGAAATACTTGCCAGAAAACACCAAGTTCTCGTGGCACACAGATACCTTAACTATCATCTGAAATAATTTGAGTCTTGTGGCTGTAGTACTTGAGTGTTTTTCACGAAGGATTTGTTTGCAGTCCATGGATGACCAGTCTGTGTGGTTAAGTTATACCTTGTTTAATCAGCTGCACCGCCTGGTCTCGGTCTAGGAGTTTGTAAGTGGTGTTTGATAATTCGTGTGAGCGGACAGAACATCACTGTGAGCTGTGTCTTGCCAGTGCACTTCACCCTAATTTCAGAACATGCACCCCATGGCCTTTTCATCCTGTTATGTAAGTGCTCTCTTTTAAAACTCGTTTTTTAGAAGAAGTTTGTGGCTATTGCACATCCTCTGTGCTGATGTGATGCCATTGAGTAGATGTGCATTCACATGAAAAATGAGCACTAGAGGTTAATTACAGAAAAAAGGAAGTAATGCATTTGGGACATAGCAGTGTCCCTGACTTCATCCTGTTCTAAAATAATCTGTGCATTATTTATATGGTAGATTAATCACTGCTTTTTAGTCTTTGTGATAATGATGGTAATCTTTTCTGTCTCCGTTTCTGAGAGACTGTTCTACTTCTGTTGAAGAACTTGTGTGTTTCAGAATCATCACTAATGTTACACTTTGAAAATACAAGTGAGGGATGTGAATGTATTCTACTCTAGTAGCACTGCCAAGAGAATGTCACATTGCATTTGATGCCTGTCTTGAGTCATACTGGTCTGGAATCAAATTCTTCATGGAGTTCAGTTTCACAAAGCAGCATTTATGAGAAAATGGACAATGTGAACTCCTAAAACAAATTTCAAGGAACTGAAAGAGGTTTGGGGTTCAGGATTCTAGACTACGGAGACGTTGTCTCTCAGCTGAGAATATCAAAAGTAATTCTGTTGGTTTTATAAGCTCTTCAGGAGGGAAAGAAAATAGTCCAAATAGTTGTCAGCCCTCTTCTATGGGAAGTATTGAGTATATCTTATTGACCTAATTTTTGAATATAAAAGGAATGTTAGCATATTTGTTAATATTATAGCTGGTGTTAACAAAATGCCATCCATAGAGCAGATGAACTATGAAGTATACACTACCAATATTTTAATACACATACCAATATTTCAGTCCTTTAAGGAAAAATCAGATTGTCTTTGTAATATACATATGGCAGTGATAGCTCCAGATATGTTAGAGGGTTGGGTTGCTATGGTTGATTTATAACAGGCTGAAAGTACAGTGTTTTATTGAAGCATTTTTTAAGTGCATAGTTTTATGGGTAACAAAACTTAATGCATAATTTTAAAGTGTATGCAAATGCACACACACACAGACTGCTCCATTCATTAAAAAAGAAAACAAACTCCAAATATACCTTGAGATTCCTCAAGCATTCTTCATTATTAGTACTTTATTTTTTTTGTAGACATCTGCAGAGCAATTGAATTGCTGGAAAAATTACAGAGAAGTGGAGAAGTGCCACCACAAAAGCTGCAGGCATTGCAAAGGGTCCTTCAAAGTGAATTCTGTAATGCTGTGAGAGAGGTGAGTTAACTTGATGTAAGCAGTTACCTTCAGTTAAAGACCAGTATGATTTACTTTTTCCTTTTTGTGGTCAGTGCAGTAAGCTGATTTTGAACTTCGTAAAGCTGTGTTTGATTTAGTAGAACAAGACTTACTTTTAAATAATTTCAAAAGAAAATAATTTGGCACAGCATAGGTGTATAAAATAATGGCTTAGTAGCTAATCACTTCTTAGAAGTTACTTTGAGAGTCTTTCCTTACTGGCAGCTAGCAGGATGTTATCCACTTGGTATGTGAGAATAGACAAAGTACCAGCTGCCTATGTTATTTTTAAGCCAAATCCACACCATGTTTAGGTGGAGCCTTGTGCCACCTTATCTTCATTCCAGGTATTCTTTTGGAGACTTTTAGGTGATTGGGTATGCCTTTCTGTTGCTGTTGCTGATGTTAATACCGATGATAACAGCTGGAATGATCTTTTAAAATCTGGTTGTAGACACAAGTGTCATCTGAATGTTTTCACCCTATTGAGGACAGTGTGTTTATTGCTCAGCAAGTACAAATGGTTGGCAGGGAGATGTGAAGATGTGGGTTAGCCTTCAGTGCAAGCACCTGCTTAGCATTGGTATTCTTACTGCCTCTGTGTTTTCGATCCTGTTTTTTTCTTAAGATATTCAATTAGTTGCTAAAGCTGAAAGAAAATTTGGGAGTTTGCAGGGAGGGATGGGCTGTCAGGAGAGCCTTGAATAGCTGCCCTTAAGTGTTTTTGCATGCATCCGTGTTGAAGACTTCCAGCTTGAATCAAACAAGAGAAAATAGTCCTCATGCCTTGAGTCAGGCATGCGTACCTAGCCATGAGCGTTTCCAGAGTCATGGTGAGCTCTGAATACTGTGGAAGGGGGGAGGATTTAGGTTGAGACCAAGCAATAAAGATGCTGAGAGATCTGTTTCTTCATAGTATGTTAGATTGCTTGTTCTTGTAGTGAATCAGGGAGTAACATGAGAGGTGTGTACTTCTGATTTACACATTTTTGAGTTGCACCTGATATTTTGTTATATTACCTAAGCAGAAAAATATCTGTTTTCCTCATACTGAAACTGTTTTGTCTCTAAAGGTGTACGAACACGTATATGAAACTGTGGATATCAGCAGTAGCCCAGAAGTTAGAGCTAATGCAACAGCAAAGGTAAAAGCCAAACTATAACTTGCGTAAAATACAGCAGTTCATTACTTTAGAAACAGAAGATTATATAAAATTCAGAAGGATATTACCTAGGTGTCTGATAAAATGGATAAGCTTAAGAGGTTATTAAAAGTTATAACAAGGCCTGTTATTTTAAAATTTCTTCCGTTTTAATTTTATTCTTAGAGTTCTGAATTTTTCATGCTAGTGTTGATATGTAGGGAATTAACGTCATTTGTTTTAAAATTTAAGTACTTTGAGATAAAATACATTTTCAGCCTGCTCACTGTATCTATCTAAAGCGACGGAATTTAATTTCTTATAAATGAGAAAATCTCATTTCCGACAGGCCACAGTAGCTGCATTTGCTGCTAGTGAAGGTCATTCTCATCCCAGAGTGGTTGAACTACCCAAAACCGAAGAAGGTCTTGGATTCAACATTATGGGAGGCAAAGAGCAAAATTCTCCAATTTATATCTCTCGAATTATCCCTGGAGGTATAGCTGACAGACATGGAGGCCTGAAACGAGGAGACCAGCTGCTTTCTGTAAACGGAGTGGTAGGAATTGGTTTTCTCTTCTCTTTATGTAGCAGTAACTACTTGTTTCCACTTGAGGGGGCGCAGAGAATACACATGGCACAAGCTCGATGTTGTCTTTTAATCTTGGCAGAATACTTTCTTTTTGTCCTCACAAAACTCATTTGCATAGGTTTCTGTAGAGTTGTGTGTATTGAGAGTTTTAGGATTATGCTTTAGTTATCTGTCTCGAAAAGGAACTGTATGTCAGTATTTCAGATTCTGAGGGGTTGTATAAATATAGTCAAAGAATTTTATGAAATATGAACTGCCGTTATGGCTTCCCTTCTCATCGAAGTTTCATGATGCAGATTTTTACTAGTAGAGTTTTCTGCACCTTCTAAGGTAAGTAGTAAATTATGCTATGTTGCTTTTGGCTGACCAGATTCTCATTTTTCCCAGTAAAAATGCTACTACATGATGAAAGCTGTAATGAGATGGAACTACAAGGTAGTGTTACCTTGTGTGGTATTTTTGTCCTTCCACTTAAATATACTGAGCTTCAGAAGCAGGCTTTTTACTTTATTTTAAGAAATATATGTCTAAAGTGCTGATGGGGATTTTTTTTTTATAAGTATCTTCTTCTGAAGAATTAACAATACAAAAAGTAAAACAAAGGGAGGCTGGAAAGATGAGGTTATGGGAGGCTTTAACGTGAGACAGCTTTCAGTCAAATGCAGGTAAATATCTCCCAAAAGCTTGCTTTTGTTTACAGAGAGGCTCTATGCAGGCTTAAGATTAATACTCTTATCATTCATCTGTAAACCAAATTTTATTTTAAGACTGAGGGTCAAACTACGTTCTGGGTTTTTTGACACATGAAAGGAATGGTAACTGGGTACAGATACTGGGTATCTTTACTCTGGGAGTTCCTGGCTAGCACAAATCTCGGACATCCTTGGCTCCTGACTGTTACCTGGGAGTCCAGCTATCCCTTTCAAGAGACGTAAGAAAAATCACAGCTGAAGTGATGCAACCATCCTTGCCTTAGCCTTCTGTTATTAGGAAACATTGAGGGTCTGGTGCAAAACTGTCTCCAGATGAGTCCTTTCTTACCCACAGAGTCTCTTAAAGACAGCAAAACCACCACTCCACCCAAAAGTGAACCTGATCATCAGGCAGTTGGTACAGCTGGCAATGACTCTGTGTATATGCACATATATAAATATATATAGCCATTGCAAGAATACAGTGAGTGCATAAATTGCTGTTAAGAAGGCTAATGTAGTCTCAGAAAAATCGTTGCGGTCTGATATTTATGGATGGAATCCTGTCATCATAATACATGAAAGGCATTTTCTTGTGATTGTAATTTATACTTAAATAATAATAATAGTAATATTTTTTTAAAATGCCACTGCTAAGACTGCAGGGAATATTACTGAGAAAGAAGTTTATTTTTTTCAGGTGGGAGATCTTGAGAGTACTCCAGAATTTTAGGTGTTTTGATAGAATGAAACAGAGCTTTACAAACCTTTTATTACCAGTTTCGAACAGAACAGCCTACACATCCACTTGAATAACAAAAATGAAAACATTCAAATGTATGTGTTGTCTAAGTCTGATAGATGAGAAATAACTTGGGTTTTTTTTAACTGTTGTTTTTCTTTCTGTAAGTAACTTTATAGTAACGGGGAAACCCTCCAATCAACAGGTACATCACCTGCCTTCTAGCTTCTAATAGCACCAGTGGGAGGTAGGCTTGGAGTAGTCCCGTCATTGTGTTTAATAAGTTTGGGAGAAATAAGTTTTGCTGATAAAATATGTGCTGTCCAGGAATGTATATTTGGATGCAGTTTTTGAGAAGCATTGCTTTAAAATTGTAATTAGATGAATCTAATATAATCCAAAGAATTTGGAGAGTTGTTTGAGGAAAAAAAAAAATTATTCTGGTCTTCCTGAGTTGGGTTGGGCTCTTCTTAATCAGTTTAGAGGAAATGAACTTGAATGTCTTGCATTTACTGAGAGACATGTGGAGCACTAAGATAAGCAACACATGGCATGTTGGCTGCTCCATTGCAAGCACCCAGTAGGCACTGGTTTGCCTTGTTGTGATGCAGGGAGCCATCAAGAAGGCAGCTATCTTGAAGTTGTCTGTGGCAACTTATTAAGCAAATTGAGGGCGACTACTAAATTTAAAATGCATGCCAAAGAAGAAAACCAATATTAAATTTTAAGTAAGTATTCTCCTGAAGCTTTTAAGGGTAATTTCATGATTGACTACGGTTATCCTTGCAGGATTTAATTGTTCAGCATAAACCTAAACAAAACTTTTGCACTATTCTTTTGCTAATACTAATTAGCATTTTTATCATCACCTCAGTTGGTTTGCTGAAGTCTAAGTCCTGAAATTGCGTGACATTGTCCTTACATAGTCTTGAAAATAGAATGCATATAAATAAGTACATAAATATATTTGTGTATATAGAATTGTACAAAAAATTGAAAAAATCTGGTTTTGGTATGTGTCTTTACTAATACTAAATGGTTTATGCTTTACAGAGTGTTGAAGGTGAACACCATGAAAAAGCAGTAGAACTGCTGAAGGCAGCTCAAGGAAAGGTTAAATTAGTTGTGCGATACACACCAAAAGTCCTGGAAGAAATGGAGTCAAGATTTGAAAAAATGAGATCGGCAAAACGCAGGCAGCAAAATTAACACTGTATGCAATAACTTAAAGAGAAAATATATATTCCTTTTACATTTTATAGTTTCTTTGTGACTCAGTTGATCCAATGCCTGTTGTAAGACCCTGTCTTTTTCATAGAATCACGGAACAATTGAGGTTGGAGGGACTAGATCTAGTTCCCCCCCACTGCCCCAGCTTAGAGAAGAGCCGGCTAGAGCAGGTTGCTCAGGAGTGTGACAAGCTGGTTTTTAAACATCTCTAAGGAGGGAGACTCCAGAAGATCTCTGGACAGTCTGTTCTAGTGTTTTGCTCTCCTTTACACTATGAAGGTCCATTCCCATGTTTAAGTAGAACTTCTGGTGTTTCCACTTGTTCCCATTGCCTCTTGCAAGTCACTAGATCTACTGGAAAGAGTTAGCCTCTTCATTTGCTCCTCCCTTTCAGGCATTTACACAGGTTGGTAAGATCACCCGAGCCTTCTCTTCTCCAGGCGACGGAGACAATCCCAGTTCTCTCAACTTCTTGTCTGTAAGATACTCCAATCACTTAATCACCTTTCTGGCCCTTAACTGGATTCACTTTTGTATGTCCATTTCTACTGAACTGGGGAGCCCAAAACTGGAGCCAGAACTTGAGTCGTGTCTCTCAAGGACTGAGCAGAGTGGAAGAATCCTCTCCCTCAGCTTGCTGGCAAAGCTCTTTCCAGTGTAGACCCAGAGATTTTTGGGTTTCTTTGCTGCGAGGGCACGTGGTGGCTCATGGCTTGTTGTTGCTCTCTGCAAGGCTGCTTTGCAGCTGCTCAGTCCCCCAGTCTGTCCTGGTGGACAGGGTTATTCCCCCCAGTGTAGGACTTTGCACTTTCCTTTGCTGAACTTTTTGAGGCTCCTGTTTGCCCATTTCTGCAGCCTGCTGAGGTCCCTTTGAATGGTTTGCTGAGAGTGATCTGTCCCATCCCCTGGGTTGTTAATGAAAGCATACAGGAGTGTGGAGCCCAGGACAGGCCCTGGGGTGCATTGGTAGTGACTGGCATCCATTAGGATGTTTTGCCACTGATCACAACAATCCTCAGAAATTCAGCTTCAGAATGTTTTCAGTCTCCTTGTGTTTCACAGTTTAGGAGAGGAATGTGTAGGTTTCGAATGGCCTAAAATGCCCTGGAAAAGCATATATGCTGATATTTCTATTGATTTTTTAATAAAATTTATGTCAGACCTCTAAGCAAGAAAGAGCATTTACAGATTTTTCAAAGGATTTTTCAAAAAGACATACTGGTACAATCAGCATCCCTTTTTTCCTGTTTTCTGTTGACATTACGTAGCATAGAATCTGCAGGGGTTTTTGCTGAATGATTTTTGAAAAAAAAGATTCTTATGTAGCAGTATTTTGGCACTTTTCTTAAGAATATGTTGTATGTCAACTACAAAACCTAGTCACGATCTACTGTGTAGCTGATAACAATACCAGATTTTGTAATGTTTTGGTGAGTACATTGTTTCTACACTTCTGCTAAATTATAATTTACTACTCTGGAAATTGTATTACCTCTCCTGTAAATAATTTACAGTTGGTGTTCTCATATAATGGTTTTGTAATAGCCAGCATTTAAAAATTTGCAACAATCATTCCTGTAATTTACATTATTTTGTACCAATTTTGAAGCAGTTAAGGGGAGAAATATGATTGTTGTATGCAGTTCTGGATTGACTCTCTAGATGTATTTTTATATTGAGAAACAGAAGATATATAAATGCAGTGCAAAAGAATTCCAGATGTTTCCCTGACTTTCTGCTGTTTAAAAGAATTATTCATCTTAATTGTCATACCATTCTTGTCTTTTTAGTATCTTCTATTATAGTCTTATTTACGCACTGAATGTATTGGTCCTGCAATTGTTAGTATCTAAATTACTGATTGTTATAAGAGTAAAATGTTCTGAGTCTTATATGCCAGGTTACTGTGACATGTGAACTTGTCTAGGATTTTATTACTGACTGCTTCTGACTTGGGGGATTCTTGTTTGTACTACAGAAGTACTACATCACTATTGCTAAATAAGGACATGACCATCTATAAACAATGTCTTATCTCATGTGTGCTTGATGGTGGCATGGGTTTTGTGTGCCATTTTGAAAATTTCTGGGCACAGATCCACTTTTTGGAATCTACCAGGTTTGATGTTGTACTTGTGTAGTTTAGGTTTGGGGTTTGGGTTGGGTTTTTTTAAGCTTCACCTTTTGAAGAATTAACTACGTTGTCTACTGGGTGTCAGTTCACTTGTATGGCAGCTATGAGTGCATACTAATTGACTGTTAGTAATTTGATTTTTAGAGGCTTAAACTGAAAAGTGCAGTTCTTGCTCTGTGGCTAATCCCTAGTCTTATTTCACATGAAGCAATATGTGAAAGGAAGGAAAAGGTTAGTAATCTAAAAATGACAGCTTGAAGCTTGTGCTTTGTCAGTTGATCTATCTGAAAAGAAAAAAAAAGTGGTTGCTCTGGGCAAGTGAGAAACGTGATTGCTTTCTGCATGTTTGTAAGCATGGTAAGCCTGCAAAGAGAAATTTGGAAGATACTGGTAATTTGAAAATGCAGTATAAATATGACATTGAGCACTGAATTGCATGGTTGGTTTTATGTCATAGGCCTCTTTCAAAAGGCCTCATGTTACTGGTACAACCATGTTGTTGAATTGTATATTTTTATGGAACAACTAATGTTTAAAGTATTGAGACCAAAATCATTAGTTAGACCAATTGTGGATGTGTTTTAATTTAATTGTTAATTAGTAGAGATATGTTCTAGAGCCATATATAAATATATATATATATATATATAACAGAAGGGTATGGATACAAGATAGGAATGTTCATTTTACAACCTGTATCCCTTGTATTACTGAACGAGAGGTGTGTTTAGTTACTCTAATGAAATACTTTAGTGCAGCTAGAGCTGCTAAATGCAGTAGCATTTTCATTCTGAATTGTAGCATTTGGTTACGGTTTGTCAACTAGTACAAAATGTGGAGAGGTGTACCTGGGCATATAAATAGTATGTGTAGAATTTGATAAAATGTTTTTAAATTGCAATAACAAAAAAAAAATCAATAACAGACAACTAAACAATAATCATCTTTGATACTATGAGAACCCTTCAATAGTAAGGAAAGGGTTGATTAAAATACATCAAGAAACTTGATCTCTGTTACTACTGAGCAGTGCCTGTACTGTGTTAATATGCAGTCCCTACACACTTGTCATACTTGGGTATACAAACAGATTAAGAAGAGGTATCATTTCTGCAAGTAACTTCTGCATTTGTTGCTGCTGGGAGGGAATCTTTGGGTTTTATCAACAGAAAAATAAAAGTTCAGTCTCACATGCATTGTGTTTGTGTGTTTTTCTTCCGACTTTCCATTTTGAGTACAGGTTTCAGACTGCTTTAATTGGCTGTTTATAGTCTCTAGGGCATAACATAAACATCTGCATGTGTGTGGGCATCCGAAGAGGGAAACTTTAAATCTGTGATTAGTTTGTCTTCTGGTTGCTTTTGAATCTTCCCTTTTCCACCCCAGTGTTTTGTGATTTGCTGGAGAAAATCAGAGTGCTATAAAGTATCTATAATGGTTTGAATCTTCTGCATTTTTGAGACCTACTTAGATACATAAACTCAAGTGATGCATAATATTCTGAGTCAGATATTATCTTCTAGTTGTTTGAATTAAGTATCTCATTCTGAGTCAGATATTATCTTAGTTGTTTGAATCAAGTATCTCAAGTAATGAGATACTGAATTTCTGTAAGTTCTTTAAAGGACAACTTGTAAGGTTATTAGTAAAATGTTTCAGGAATTATAAACTGAGATTAACATAGGAGAAAATGCTTCAGTTCTGAATGTAAAATAAGTTGGGATTTTGTTGTTGTTTTTTTAAGCAGGCTAGACTGTGAATTGAAAATATATGCAGAAATATGTGAATATTTGATATAGAGATTTAAAACACTTGAACTGGAAATAAAAACACGTTTTCAGTTTTATTTTAAAATCAAATAGTTTCCATGACCTGGCTTATGACATTGAAGTAAGTCAAAAAACAAAGTTGGAATTGAATTGATACAAGGAAAGGGTACGACCATGGTTGGTAGGTAAACATTGGAATTTCAGTAAGTCCAAGATACTGAGCAGTTTGAGTTTCTCTGATTCTTCTAAGATCCTGATGAGAAGCTGGTGTCAGCACAATGTTTGGGTTGCTGTGCTCACTTTTACTGAGAAATTGACCCTAGTCTGAAGAGTTTAAGATGGCACAACAAAAGACGTCTGAGATTCAGAAGTGTGCCTCAGGATAAAATTGGCAGCTAGTTCTAATCATAAAAAACTCAATAAAACTGCCTTAAAATTAAGTTGGAAATGATTTGAAGTTTTGATATGTTACTGTTTCCTGTTGCTTTAGAGACACATCTTAGGTTTAGAGTGACAAAATCATGAAAAGTAAAACAAGCTCTGTATCCCTCACCTTTGTTTGCTTTTGTTGTGTGGTTCTTTCTTTGGGATTTTTGGGGGCAGGGGTGAGTAAATTCGGCATTTTATTGGTAACAAAAGTTTTAAAATAAGTCTGCGCCAGACACACTAATAATTTCTTCCCCACTCCTCAAAAAAAAGAAAAAAAAAAGCCTTGTCACACATTGCAAGCCTTAAGAAACTGGATCTATCTCTGTATGACTTTTGTATGTGTTTAATTGTGTCACTTGATATATTGATAAATCTTGTCTAAAGAATGGCTTCTGTTGATATTAAAGCTGGATTAAGATGGATACGTTCCAATATTGCTGGATGTCTGTGTTCAGTCTTTTAAAGCCTTACATGGAAATTGTGTCCTGCTGAGAAATAATGATATTGAAACAGTAATTTTCTCCATCTAGAGTAAACTCCATGCTGCACCCCCCTGCCCCTTTTTTTAAAAATAGAATATTTTCCTGTCTGGTTAATCTCATTTGATAATATATTATGCAAACATGGCTCTAAGTGTTACTCAGGGTTTTGTGTGAAGTTACTGATTTTTTTTCCCATCATAACCTCTTTTAGACACTCAGACATACATTCTTTCATCCATCCTGTCTTGATTTCTCCCAGGCTTTCTAGAAGATCGATCTGTAGAGGAGGGGAAATTAAAACAACCAAACACCACCCTCCCAACCCCACCAAAAAGTCATCTTCCTGAACAATGCAAGCCTGAGTCACGTACTTCCAAAAGTAAGTAAAACCACCTGTACCAGGTTCTTATCTAATCACAGCTCTGCTTCTCTGCCTGAGCAGTACAGTAGCATTGTCTGAATAAAAGCTAATCAGTGCTGGAGACTGGATGGCTAACAGCAGGGAAATAAGTCATCAGGCCTTCCACCTACTTCAAGTGGCTGTAAGCAAAAGGCAAAAGTTAGTAATTTATTGTATTCCTGGCATTGCAGTAGCGTATAGAAGTCCTGGGTTTGAATTAGGGTTAGAAAATGGCCTGGTATGTTTGCTCCCCTCCACCAAAAGTATCTTGCAAAGTGCCTGGCCCCCTTGGAGGGCATCAGTGCAAGCATGTGTCAGTTCTTGAATCAGCGCTGTAAATATGTACTGTGTTTTACAGAACAAAACTTCAACCTCTGCATGGCAAACCAGAGAGAAATTATGGGAAATGACTTACCCGTGAGAAAAAAAGACGAAGATAAAAAACTGGCAGAGTGTGCTGAAAAAGAATAAATTGGCCCAAAATTACTAGCATATGCTTATGCTCCAAATTTTGAAGATAGCTTGGTATCTGATAGATCAACTTGATGATAAATCCTAATTAGTTGATGTGCTTCCCTTCTTCCCAGGATACAAACTGGTTAAATAAAGCTGGAATTCCTCACTCCAGTGACAAGGACTCTGCCAAAGCCTATTGAGTCAGTTGCCTTTTAATTATAAAAGCTTTTCTAAAGTACAATTTAAGGTCAATCCTACTGAAACTATGGCACCTATAGATTAGTAATGTAACTGCTTCAAAATACGAATAAAAATACAAATTTTTGTTCCACTGCAGCATTTGAGAGACCAAGAACAACATAAAGTGTTGTTCTTTGTCTGAGGAATCGTGTGCTAAAACAAAGCAAACACAACACTTCTGTTTACCTTTAGGGCTCCACACACAGGTAGAAATCAGTCTCATGCAGTGACCCAGTCATTTCAGAGAACGTGCCAAAAAAAGCTATCTGGCATGTGTGCAACATGATTTAAATCAGCTTGTTGCATCCAGGATGTTAGTGGGTTAATTTACACTGTTAGAAAATTCTACTCAAAACTTAGGAGGTGTGCATCCCCACGGTCTTCATCATGATAGTAAAAAGAAATAATTTGTTATCACTGCACTGAAAATTGTTCATTACCAAATGATTACATTATGATTGTTTCCTTATAAGACCCCCTGTATCTCTTCATGTGTATTTCTTTTCTAAAGCATCTGGGTTATTCTGTGGTGATGGTAGTTCAGGTATCAAATCAAGTTTTCTTTGATAAAGGACTTGAACAAAAGGATTTTATTCATTCTTACACAGGAGCTTTAATAATATTTTGCTAAACAGCTTAGGATAATGGACATGTGCTGGGAATAATTTGTCATTAAAGATAAGTTTACTCCTTTACATTACTTGGTCTCCACTATAATTCTTCAAAATAGGGTTTAAATAGGATTCAAAGCTATGTAATCCTTAAGCTGGTCCTCAGCAAAGGCAGATTTCACCCTTATAGCACTGCTTTGTTTAGGTTTTTAATTCCTGGTGTAATATCTTGCCTTCAGTTTTATACTGGTCAGCACTTTGATGGCTTATAAAAAAATAGGTTGTGTGACTTAAAAAAATGTGATTCTTATTGTTTCCTATGAAGGATGTCAGGGAAAGGGGTATGGACAGGGTGGGAGCTGCTCTAGGTGGCTGAGCCCACTCTAGATGCTGCTGGAGAGCCCCTACCTGCCCCTTCCCATTCCTCATTCAACGTGTTTTTCCTGCTGCTTCTCAATTGGCCACCTATGGTGAAATATGCCAAAATGAATGAAATACATATTGGTGGATATAGATGCTGCCTTTTCAGGCATTGACTCTGTGATCAGGCTTGGCTTTGAGCTGCTCAGCCTTGTTCTTGCAGGTTATTTCCCTGTGTGGGTCTTAGTGGCTCTGTCTTCACTGAATTCCACATATTTCTTTGTAACCCCTTTCCTGTGAAGGATTTGCTCAGCATATATAAACTGCCCCTGGTCATAGGCTGATTTCAGTTAGGTTACCCTTGGATTTGTCTTAATGTTTTAAAGTATTTCACTCTAGAATGTCTGTAGAAAATCTCGATTGTGCTGTGTTTCTAATGAATATTTCATAGGAGAAAATTAATCTTTAAATTATCTGCATTTTAGCACCAATCAGTCTAATTTCTTTCAAATTAAGGAGGGTTCATTAGCTCTGTCTAACCTAGAAATATGTTGACTTACTGCAAAGTGCCTACAAAGTGAAGCGGTGCTCAAATCTAAACCGGGAGGCAAGTGGTCAGACAGAGAGGAGAGGTGCACAGTGTCTGCCCCATTGTGGAGTTCTGCCAAAGGCCTGCAGTTGGAGCATGTAGGGGTTTCATCTGAAGGCAGGAGGAGCTGGAATTCTGACCAAAATATGAATTAAAGCCTGTTCTTTTATTACAACAACTTTCTAGATAGAATACAGGCTGACATGAATATTGGATTAAACTCTAAACTTAATTTCCAGTAATTTTGTCCTAAATTGCTTTTTTGTTCATGTATAGTTACCTATTTTCAGCTAATGACTGGGTTAAAGTGCTAAGATAAAATTAATTTGTTATGATGCTATTACGGCATCCCTCTTTTCAAGGGGAACACATAGTACTGGAGAAACTCCAGAGCTAATTCTAGACAGCAGAAGAGCTGACACATCTAGGCTGAAAAAACCCAAACAAACAAACAAAAGAACAAAAAAAAAAATAACAACCCTTCACACACACTTTTCTTAGCTGTCCTCTTTTGGCTTTGTTCTATCCAATTTACAGAAGGTGTTGGAATAAACTGCCTGCAGTCATTCTCTTTTATTTATGGTACAACATCTCATTTCTACTTGCAGCCCATCTCATTGCATTTCAGAGGCACCTTTCGGAATAATCGAGCAAGGATAAAATCACCAGGCCAGACTACAAAATACATTATGCTTTGGACCATCTAGGTAATCCATACACAGGAATAGTGGTAGAGACACTGTACCATTTGAAGTTAAGTATTATATACATATAAAGGTAATATTTAATTAGAAACAATTTTAAAATTAATTTCCTCTCAGGTTTCTATTCAATATTTAACTTGTGTATTTTTTCTTCACTCTCTGTGTACTGTTTCTAAACTATGGATCTTAGTGGTCTTGCTTGTCCTCATTAGTTTTTCCTGGTTTTACAGAATTATAAAGTAGATATTGATAAACAAATTTTCTGGGTAAACTTTTGGCCCTACCAAAATAATTTTTTTTCCAATCATTTTTCTGAAGTCTTAAATTATTCCTATATTTCTGCTATACCAAGGTTTGGATCTTCACCTTGATTTCCTTAACAAAGCATTGAACTTGGCTCAGCCTTTCATTTGTCACTTGCTTCCTGAACTGATTTTCAGTTCTACTTCAACTGAGTAAAAGTTTCAGCCTTTTTTGTGGGAAGGAGTATACTTTGCTTTTAAAGAGAACTCGCTTTGTCGCTGCAGATATTCCAGACTGTTCTTTTTCCATACACAGCTGTTCTATGTCATGTTCTCCAGCATAACTTTTTATTTCCTTGTGTCGTGGTTTAACCCCAGCCAGCAACCAGCCAAAACCAGCACCCCGTGTAACTGGAATCCAAGTGTTAATTGAATTTTCCAGCAGTATGGGGCTAAATAATAGCAGCAGCAGCTTTTGCACATGATGCTTCTTCATAGTTAGCTTTGGATTAATCACTCAGCTCCATCTCTGGCCGATTTGGAGTGTAAACCTTATTTTTATCACTAGACAGAGATAAAATTTAAAACTGTTCTGCATATATTTCTGTGTTTACTTATGCATACTAAACTGGGTCTGGGCAATCCTCAGGAAGGGGAACAGCACTTGGAGCACGTCCTTCCACATTAGCATTTCTGATGGAGGATAATTTGGTCTGTGTGAAACCAGTGGTGATGGAAACCAGGGATGAAACAGCTCACCTTGCAGGACTAACACACTGACTGCATTTTTACCCCAATTTATAAAAAACCTCCAAGCAAATCCCATTTTTTCTATAAAGTCTAATAATTTCTTAAAGCAAAACGAAGTTTTTATCATTACTATGATCTTTGCATTCCCATTCACCTGCCATCCTCTTAAGGCACAGCTCTAGCATCAAGGAGTTCTGCTGCTCCAGTCAATTTATTGCTTTTATTTTTGTGTCTGTGCTTCAGGTCTTAATTTGCACGCTCTTTGACATCAAACTGCCACTAAATCCAAATGAATTCATGTCTCTGAAGTGTGATTTTTGTCAGAAGCAGTTATGTCACTGGACAGTTTTGTGTCAACAGAAGAAAAAACCCAATGTCCATATTTTTGTATTTTCCCCCTATATCTCTCAAGCTTTCCTAATGCCTTTTCATCAAATGTGTGACCGAAGTTTCAAAAACATGTGCCTGTACAGCAGGGTCTAAATCCTGAGGATCTTACACAGTGATAGATCAGTTTATGGTGCTTTCCAGTTTCCCTGAAGAACAGAGAATGGTTTGTCCGCAGGTCAACCAAAATGAGCTATTTTTGTCTATTTTTTTCTATTGATTAGGTTGCTTGACCCTCATCTTCTTCACCTGGTTTAAAGCACACCTCAGGATTCTTCTCTCTTTTGCAGGTTTTTTTAAATTAAATAAGCTAATTGCTGCCTTATGCTGTGTTTTGGAAGATGCTTCTTGGAATTTATGATATTAAGGATTGCTTCAGATTGGATTTTAAACTGTGATCATTTCAAAGTCCATGGTATAATTTTTAGTTAGGTCATCTAGTTAAATAGGTCATTTAGGAAAATATGGCCATATTTTTTCAGCTTAAAAACATCTTAGCATGTGGATCTTTGTTACATAAATAAGCCAGCTTTGCAAAAAAAGTTAGGGTTTCATTTATAAAGGAAAATGAAACCAATAAATGCCTGCAAACAGGTGTCTGCATCAGAAGAAAGAGAGAGAGCAGTGATCCAACAGTACTGGCAAGGGAGAGGCAGAGGTTGAAAAACTAAGGATAGTATTAATTTGCCAGGATGAGTTATGGACTAACTGGAAGCAGCAAAGCAGTATTGACTGAATGAAAAGGGGAAGTGGATTGCTCCTAGGACAGGAATATGGAGACTTCAGAGAGCTGCACTAAGGAAAAAATATCTGAAGCGATGCTGGGAAAAGAAACAGAAAGATTGAATGCAGGCAAGGATTGAGAGGAAAAGCTAGACTATCCCAGTGTTTCAAAGCATGAAGGGAAAAAAAGCTCTGCTGTTCTGCTTTTACTAGGGACCTTTTGTCCTTTTGTCCAGAGAACTTCTGTGGGCATTACTCTGCTGTACAAAGTAACCTCCGTGCTACTATTTGTCTTCCAAAATCCAAGCAGGCACTGAGGGCCATTTCTGCTCCCATTGTCTTTGGTTAGTGAAGTGAGACTATTTGCAGAGTGAGTATAAGTGCTTTGTTATTTTTCTTTGCCAGTAGTAGAAGAAAAAGGTCACTTTTTCTTACAGGGATTGGTTTGGAT
Organism: Origma solitaria; assembly: GCA_013397895.1. Taxonomy (NCBI): domain Eukaryota; kingdom Metazoa; phylum Chordata; class Aves; order Passeriformes; family Acanthizidae; genus Origma; species Origma solitaria. Next base: position 27,354 of record VZRL01003027.1, read on the forward strand.
CTGTTTTGTTGAAGTAAGTTGAGAGAACTCCTTTAAATTCTTTTCCCCTTCTATTCTGGTTTCTGCTCCTCCACTGCTATCCCTGAGCACGGAGAGTGACATGAACGCATGGTGTCTTTGACCCTGACATTTCTTAGAACAACATGGCTTTGACAACAGCATTTCCCTGCCAAGATCAGCTGGGGAGGACAAGAGATAACCATATGTGTCTGTATTTGTGTGGCAAAGTTTTAGCATACCTTGGTAGATTCAACTTTGAGAGCTTCACAGTTCTCACAAGGTACAGGACAAGCACATAGCCTGTTATTAAAATGACCTTACTTTTGCATTGATGAGTGATGATGTTCATATAAAATCAGTGCATCAGGAACAGGATTCCGAAATGCAAGAAAATAACATTTTTAATAACTACGCAAAATAATGTTAACACTTTTAGAAGAGAGTTAAAAGTTGAGGAGGAATGTAGGAGGTGGAGGTGGTTGTGACTGGAGGATCTATATTTCTAGGATCTATATTTCTGTTTCCTCACTGTGCGCTCTACTTTGTTGGGCACAGATGATTTTAAATCACCAGGTGTCCACTATTTGCATGCCTGATTTTTAATTTTCACCAAATGACCATTTTTAAGCAAAGACTTTTTTTGCTTTTTTCCCCCACCTCTTGTCAGCTCAAGAAAGGTGCGATTAGCACAGACCTCAGCCGGCATGGGGTGTCTTCTGGGATGTCCGTGCTGTTACAGGCAGTCCTTGGGAAGGTGAAGTGTAAGGTATGAGCTCCTCAACTCCTGACTGACCTGCACATGATCGGAATACCAGTGCCAGGCCAGGGTTGCTCTGAACGCTGTCTCTCCACTGTGTCTCTGCTGGGAGCAGGCCTGCCTCAGCCCTGACATGTTTGCCTTACCATGTATTTGCAGGTATTTAGAATTTTTCATATGCAACTCCAGGAACTTGAAGTAACTGCCGCCAGGCTGCGCGACACCCTTGCACAGCTGCTTTGACTTCGGACTAAGGGCTCAGCTACCACTGCAAATCTGCTCCTGGCTTTGGGGAAGTTTGGAGCTTGGTGTATACACCACGGTGTGGTTCATCCCATTTCCCTGCTGCAGCAGAGGTCAGAGCCACTGACCACTTTCTGTGCTTCTCCATCATTGATCCGCAGAATGGAATGAAGGGTATCTGCCTTCCTGGGTGTGTAGTGAGCTCTGTGGGTGTTGGCGCAGTTGAGGTTGGGCTGTACAGACACCTGCCTGGGTGTGACACAGGCTGTGCCGGCAGTGCAGCTGGGCAGGCGACTCCCCGGGCAGGTTCAGAGCATCCAAACGAGACATGTAAAATAGGTGGTGTAGAGTGTGCACCAGGACAAGATCCCGTGCCTTCGCAGTGCTTTCTTCAGCCAGGTCTGTTGGCTCAGAGCTCAGAGCCACCCTGGACCAGAGGGGCCCAGCAGTGAGAGGTCCCAGCTGGTGTCATCCAAGTGCTGCGGTGACATCCATCCCTAGTGAGATGCCGTGATTGTGCAGAGCACAGTGCGTCGGTGAGCTAAGCTGAACATGCAGCAGCTTTATTCCTGGTGGTGGCTGCACATTAGAAGCATCCAAAAGAAGGCATTAAAAAAAGAAAAAATTGGATGATGGAAGGCACTAACAACAAGGATAGATAAGGTTTCAGTTTTGTTTAGTAGTCTCTTTAGGGTAGGTAGGAGAAGATTACCCAGACTGGCACAGGTTCGGTTGCCACGTATGAGTTGTATAAAAGCCAGGTACCACGGCAGTGTTTCGTGTGGGAAGGAAACAGCTCTTTAAAAGCAAACCGGTTCTGAGAAGAGCTTGTGCTGCAGTCACCGCCGCTTTGGGAACAGGAGTGTGAAATGCTTTTGTGTCCCTGAGGCAGAAGCACGGCATGGCCCCCTGTCCTCGCTCCCAGGCGATGGGTGTGCCATGCCAGCTGGAATCCTCTAACACCGGGCCCCGAACGGAGCCGCCTTTATCTCCTCCCGCTGCATTGTCGGGGCCTTGCTGGTACCGGTGCCTGCCGGCTGCGAGGCGGTGCGGGCCCAGGCGCTCGCACACCCCTGCCCCGGCAATGCCGTAGCTGCAAATGGTGTCCCGAGGTCACGGGGCCCGGCGCTGCCGTCCTCCACAGGCCAGCCTGGCCCCGGCCCGGCGGCTCCCGGCCCATTCCGGCCCGTTTCGCGGGCCCCGGGACGAGGGGCCTGGGGGTCCCGGGGGTCCAGGCGGCGCCCGGGAGC
>VZRL01003027.1:30719-109102 GCA_013397895.1 Origma solitaria
GGAGCTGCTGCCCGCACGTGTGTGCCTCAGCGTGATGTCCTCAACCTGAATCGCCTTTCTCCTCGTTTTTCTCCAGAAATCACTTGCCAGGCTAGCCAGTTTTTTTCCCAAAAGTCAAGGCGTTTTCGGTCCGAAGAACGCAGAAGTCTGGTTAAATACGGTGCCTTCGCTTTTACAGAATCTCTCACTATGGTAAAGCGCAGGGGTACCCTGAGGAAAAAAAAACCAGCATAATCAAACCTCTAAGGTTTATAGAGTTTTTGCTTGTGAATGAAGAAAAATATAAATTCTTAAAACCTTTTTTACCATATTCTATAATAATATTGTAAAGCAAGCAGAAACTGGTAGATCTTGTGTGGAGTTTTGGTAACTTTATTTTAAAAATTTTAATTGAGGAATGAGCACTGTTCTGTAGAGACATGACCGAGGAGGGATTTGCAGCTTTCAATACGGTAGCTTTGCTAATCCACAAACCTGTTAAGTTTCACAATAAAACCTGTCAGTCTTGCCCCACTTCTCAGCGCAGATTTCACAGGGTGGAGCAAGGTCTAGTATGGGCCAGTGGTCAAGTCTGGTATTACTAAAGCTTTGCCGTGTTTACAACATACAACACAGCACACTACGGCAAATGATGGTGCGTGGTTTCAGATCGCTACTCAATTGCTCTTTTGTCAGAATACAACAGTGGTGTATCCCTTCGAAAATTGCTGGTTTTTTCTTTCTCTTTGTTTGCCTACACTTAATATGCAAAGGGAGTCTGATTCTTAGTTACTGGATGTTTTGTTTACTGAGGAGGTTTCCAATTTCTCCTACGTATTTGGATTGTTTCGTTTAATTGTTCAAACTGGGTGGAGAAAGATTACTGGGCCTTTTTTCTTGTGTAATATTTGATGAATAGTAGAAGTTGCAGGTCTCAGTTGTTACCTGTGCCTGACTATTTTGTTCCTTTTTTTGGGGCTCATATGGTGTTAGTGGGACCTCACTTCGTGGTGTTTTTCCTGTGGCAGAAATGGTGGCTTGTCAGTGTTTGGGGTAGGGAGTTAGAAGCTGCCATCATGAACCCTTGGACTTACTGGTAAACAGTCTTCTCTTTCCTCCACAGATAAAACAGGGAAGTTACCCAAATTCATAAAGTGCTTGAAGCCTCGCTGGTACAAGCTGCATTTAAGCATAAGATTTTATGGCCACTACATGGCCTGGCTGTCTTATAAAAATGGGCTGGTACATCCCTGAGTGTCTGCAACATGACATTCATTGTCTAATGGGCATAAGTTGCTATAGCCAACACCCATTAGAGATAAGGCTGCCAAAGAGTTTCAGTTTATAAGTTTCTCCTTAGTGTGCCGGTAAATTTCACAAAGCTAATGACACTTACGGAAAAAGTGAGAGAAGACCTACACACACTTCAGTGTGCTTTGGAATGAGTTTTTGTAGTGTTTGATTCTATGTTCTTTAAACTTGAGAAGAAACTTGGTTGAATTTGAGAAGAATCTATCTGATTCTGTGGCAGTGGAGGATACTCTTGATCCCTGTTTGTATATAGTTCCTGCTTCCTTATTTACAGAAGGAAAAAAATCGATGACTTCTTGGTACTTCTGAGCTTCAGTAGTCTCTCTTGCAGTGAGGCCACTAGAAGTTTAGGATATGTGGAAGACAGTTTTGGAGACAATAAAAAACTCATTTCTGACCTTCTTGAACTGGGCAATGTGTAGTTTTGCCAGAGATGCTGAGTTGGTTTGTGTGAAGGAAGAACACACGAACATAAAATCGCACCCCTTCCTGACTGTGTTTGTGTCATGGCAAAGCATGTTAGCTACGTGAAGAGAAGAAAGCTTTTCTGTGCTCCATGTCAGGCACATTAATGGTGCCAGGAAAGGGCCTTAGCATTGCTACAGGGCTTTTTTTTTTTATTATAGCCCTGGCAGCAGAAAGTCTGTAGCATAGAAATGGCTGAAAAAGTGTTATAAGTGATGTTTTGTGATACTAATGCAAAGCTGGGCCTAGATTTTTGCTTTGGCCAGGAGAGAGCAACTGAAGCCAAGTTGCTCACACTGAAAGTTGGCAGTGAATGAGTTCCAGGGCAGTTGAGAACCATGGAAGGGAGTTGGTATTTAAGTTTTACTATTTCTGTTATCCTGAAGTCTTAATTTCTTTGTATTTATTCTAATAATTTAGCCTAACTTCCAAGGTGGTGCCATGAATGGTCAGGCAAGGATATTTAAGGCAGAGCCTTAAAGGCATATCCTTACAGATTACCCTTCATGTTCCTTGTTTCTGTTCATTCAGCTTTTGACTGATCCCCTGCTCATTCCATGCTTACTGTGGTGGTTAGAAAGCAGGGAGAGAGGGGCCAGAGTGATAGCAAGGAGTTATATGATTATGAAAATACCAGGTGAGGTTTCTGGAGGGTTACTGTAATTGTATCAGACCAAGCAGCTTGGAAAGACAAGTACTGGTCACTACTTTTGAGTCATTGGTGTACTTTGAGAGGTGGAATTTGAATAAAGGTGAGTATATTGTCCCCACTGTAGTCATCTCAGTGAAGAGATTATTGGGAGATGTACAAGTGCTCAGAAAAGAGAGGTGAGAGCACTAGATCCAAACTTTCTGAGGGGATGGAGTGGATGGGGAGGAACTCAGAGTTGGGACAGCATGACCAAGAATAATTGCTTGATGCTTCTACTGGAGGAAGCCATTTGTTCTGTGTAATTTAGGTAGGTGTTTATGTAACTCTTAATTACCATCTGCCTGTTTTTCTGTTTATGAAGGTTCACTTCACTTTGTTGCAAAATAACTGTCGTGTGTTCAAGTGGTTCCTGTGCTAGAATACGAAAATGGTTTTTGTTTGGTTTTTTCCCAATGCTGTATGGTCCCGATTTTTGCTGTGATGTTTCACATGCCATGTTCTAGTAAACTTCATGGGAGTGAGAGGAAATTGTGGTAGGGCATACATGTGCTTGTGTTTCTCATGAGTGTCAGTTTGAGAACTCAGATTCCAGTTGGAGGGTTTAATACTTGTATGAATCTTGTGCAGGCGCTTAAAAGCAAGTAATTCTAGACAATTACTTTTGGAGAGATGTTCCATGGGCCTAGCTGGTTTAGGTCTTGCCTGTCTACCATGAGGGATATAGCCCCTTCTCAGTGCCTGCTATTATATTTTAGGCACTTGAAATAAGAAAACAGTACAGATAGTTTTCATTCTAGTACTTCTTGCCTGTATTTTCGGGGAATGGTACGGTCCCTTGCTTTAATTTTACTTCCTTTGAGTTATGAAAGGTGGGACTGGTGAGCTCTGGCTGCCCTAGACTAGGGGATAGACCTTCAGGATGAAATTGTCATCTTGATCTTTTGAGTTTTATTGCTCATTTAACCCAACTGTCCTGTCTTTCTGTGTACTACTTTATGCACTAGCTTTGTAAGGTGAGGATGTGGCACTTGAGATCCTTTTTTCGCTTGTTTCATACTCCAGGTTGCTTCAGCAATTACAGAGATTTGGCGATCTGTATTTTGGTACACATGCCGTCTGGAAGTACCTAAGTGTTCTCATGATTGAGTGGGATGCCTTGCTCCATTTATGTATAAATGGCAAAATGATATAGTTCTCTTTGGATTGAGCAGGGCTTTCCCTTTTTTTTAAAATCTTTTCGTCTATCACTGACATTTTCTTGTAGAATGGTGGTAAAAGGTAGTAGGGAGATGAGAGGTGTCATCTTCTGATACATCTGGTACAAAGATAGAGATATTTAACGTACTGCTATGGTCAGATATGTAAGTACAGTAAGGACCTGGCTGAATTTTGTTAATGCTGTCTAGCAGAGTTGTTGTGGTGAAAAATGAAGATGTCCAGATGTGACATTGAGTCTGGAAATGTAGCATAATTGCAGTCCTGAGATAAAAAGCCTTATCTAATTAGAGGTTTGAAGGTTTTACGGTTAAACCATTTAGTTTTTCACTTGCCTGTGCTACATACTGGTGATGTGATGGCAAGTAATAACTCCCTACTTGTTTTAGAAAGACATGGTCATATCATTTCAACTTGAATATTCCTTTAAGTCAGCAGAAATGTTGTTACATTTGTACAGGCCCGTGAAATCCAATGGACAGGAAGAGGACTTGGGTTTGGTGCAACATTCAGTGATTGCCGCAGCAGTGTTTCCAGCAAATATCACCCAAGGATTGGAGTCTTTATCTTCATTTTAAGCTGGCCAGTTTATCTGTCAGTCTTGTAAAAAAGTAGATGCTCCTAGGCAGTGTACACAAAGTGAAACTATGTTGGTGTTTCCAAGTTTTATTAAGTATTTTTGCCTTTTTAATGTTTCTGTTGGTATCAAATTTGGTGTTTTCCTCTTTACCTTTTATTCCTCCCAAAACCCCCAACACTCTGCCATAGCATGTAATTTCTCAGGTATTTGGCATTTATTTTGTACACTGAGCTCATTTGTATCAGCAATGTGTAATTTCTTGTTTGGTGCTTACTGGCAGAGGTTTGTAAGTGTGATTTTGGGGAATAAATATTAAGATAAGTCTGCAGTATGGAAAAAAGTTGTACTTTAGTGTAAGCAAGTTTATGCTAGTAAATAATTACCTTTTCTGTTCTTGAGAGGAATTTGCTAGTAACTATCTACTTGAGAGGGAAAATATGGAAGCTGTAATATAAGGACTGAAAAACAAAACAAAACCAAAAAAACCTCCTCTGCAAGGATCTTTGTTTGTTTTGTATTCTACATCTAAGCCAGCAATTTTTGCAGAACACAAGCTCTTATTTACCCAGAGAAAATTACTGGCCTAGATTTCCGAAGGGCTGAGCACCCATATCACATTTTAGAGAGCATGGTCGCTGCAGGGCTCCGGGAGTATCTCTGAATGTCAGAGATCTTCCTCTCAGCCGCCCTTGTGCTTTTCCTAAAAGCTTGTTCCTAAAGATGAGCCTCTTGTTGGGAATGGGTAGGAGCTGATGTTCTGTTTATGTTCTGGAGGATTTGCTGGCAGCCCAGGTTTGGCTGCTCCTTGTTTTGCAAACAAGCAAGGGAGTGAAGTGGATGGGACTGGTTTGCTTCAGCATGGCTGCATGAAACTTCATGGCCAGCAGTTACCCTGTTAAGGGATGAATGTGTTTCAGGCAGCAAGCAGCTCTGTGCTGCCAAACTGTGGTTTTGGGTCTCTATGGAAGAAGCAGGAAGTCAAAAATATCTTAAGGAAGAATTAGAGAGATCTGTAAGATCCTAGAAATAGGACACAAAGGTGGGAGAACGTACATAAGGGAGAGCAGAAGCAGCCATTTCTATTTGAAGAAACCTATAAATTGAAGCAACAGAGATTTAAATGTTACAAACCTTGGCTTACAGACTTATCAAGAACATTTCATGGGTTAGAGGTCCCTGGCCATCCTCCCCATCTGGTAGATTCACCATTTGCTTCAACAGTGACCTAGAATTTTGCTACAGAGAAACACTCTTCTGTAGTTTTTCATATGTGCCTTTCAGGTACTGCTGCAGTTTCTGATAAGATGTTCTCAAACGCTGGTCTGGAAAGAGATTTCTGGTCATGTGATGTTGATTCTCAATGCTCTCCCACCACTAGCTTGCCCTGCACAGCCCTGCTGAAAAAGTGTAGGTAGTTGTTGATATTTCCTTTGCTGATAGATGGGCAACTGCTTTGGTTGATGCAGAATTGCGTGAAGTGATGGTTGTCACAGGAGCTCACACAGAGGAGAAGATGGTCTTGGTGTTACTATATAAATACTGTCCTTGCTAGAGATATATCTAAGAGCTCTTCTTTCAGAATCATGCCCAGATTTATTGGGTTTTTTTGTTCCAAATAAAGCCGGTATGTCCAAATTGGAAACATGCAGCAGTAGATGGATACCTGGAAAGTATAATCAAACAATGAAGAAATGGCCTGTGATGTACCTGCAAAACAGCTGACCTTTTTACCATTTTTTTTAAGTGCTAAGTTTCATTTCCTGTCAGTGAGTTTCACTGAAGTTGAAAGTTTCCAATATTTTCAAATCGCATGTAATTTGTTTTAAAATACATGCTTGAAATAGCAGAATCCATTTTATTTTACTGTTGAATTATTTGACTGCTACAGGATTGTGGCAAGGTCAGAACTTTCCACTTCCCAGAAACATACTCCTGTTGCTGAAAGAGTAGGGGAAATCTGTATTTCAGCTTCATCACGAATTTGAAGGCACAATAATATTATACATCTCTTACAAAACAGCAGAGAGGACTGTAGTGGTCTCAAAAATAACAGCTTGAAGTTGGTGCCTGAAAACTCCTGTTGAATTTGAATGGTTAATAGCCAACTGATGCCATTATGCATGATGTCAGCCAATATGATAACATGTTTTTAAAAAATACAGATAGCTATTTTTGAACAGGTGATACTGATATATATTCCCTGGTGGACTGGGTCTGACATCTGTGAGGGATGTGTTTGATTTTGGGAGATCTGAATATCACTTCAGGAATTTTTATCAGCTTCTTTTTCCTCATGTGTTTTTCATATTTGCTATTTACTGAGTTAGAAGGAAGTAATATTTTTCTTTGGTGGCCTCTTTCAGTCATACAGTGTGTTTTGGAGTTTGTAAAACTTTGGCTAAGCTTTGAACATTATTACTTTTTCTTAAACCTACTCAAAAGTCTATTATTAAATATATTTTGTTTATTTGATGTCTTTTCAAAGAAAGAATGGTCTCCATAGCATGGCAAAAATACCAATTAATTCCTTAGATTTCCCTTGTGTGTTTTTTGCATTTATGTCTGATGAGTGCAATTCATTAAGGATACATGTGAAGTAATGAGTTGTGTGTAAGATAATGATATCTTTTCCACAATTGAAAAAAGTTTCTTGTGTTTCTCAAGTCATAGCAATTTTAAATGTATTCAGGTGTTTGTTGGTATAATGTCAGATAACTCTAAAACATCTGAGATTTCTTGCTGAAATTTGATGTTCAGTGTACATCAGTATTGGAGTTTTTTGTTTATATTGTTCAATTCTAATGTTGATTAATTCATGCAATTAAAAATCTTCATTTTTGACTTGGTCACCTGTAGGTACTTCAGACAGTGGTTAGTAACTTTTGACAACTCAACCTCAAGGTTTTACATAGTAAAGATATACTTGAAGTAATTTCTAAGTCTGAGTTTGTTTTGTTTTTTGATCTGAAATGAAAATTAAAGCTTAAAATTATGAAAGTTAACTTTTTCCTTAAGGCTAGGAAAACTGTTACAAAAACTAAGAACACCTTCACTTTTTTTTTCAAATGTAGTAACTAATTCCTGTAAGCTTTGCATTAGGAATGTAGGAGGAGCCTCAAATCATTGTGGTCTGGAAGACAGGATTGAAGTTGCACAGAAGGTTCTGTCTCTGGGGCAGAAAAAAAGATCTTTCCAGGAGAGCAAGAGCTAATTATTTACCTTGAAAAAGAAACCAAAATGAAGAAAAATCCAAAGTCAAATGAAGTTGTTGAGGGGGCTGTGGAGAGCACCCTCAGAAGTCAGGCCCTTGGAGAGTAAACAGCTGTCTTTTCGGCTCTCATTTGAGCATTTTCTTACTAAAATATAAAGGCTTTTCTTTTTTTTTCTTCTTTTAAAGTGATGTGCCTCCTCCTTTTCTCTCTCCAACCAATTGTGGTGAAATGCTCGGTCTTGCAAGGACCTTTTTCACCCTAAAACTTTTAAGCAAATATGCCTGGACTTTTAAATGGTTACACGATTAGAAGGGAATCATAAATGAATGTGCAATTTCAAAGGTATGCAGGGGAGGCCTAAACCTGTTTAATTTAGCTTAATAATGCTGCAGATGCAGTTGTGTATTTTATAAGGTTGCTCTGCGAAAATGTGTTTTAATCTGGGAGTTTTCCCATTACCTTCTTGACATCTGCATGGTTACAGATTAATAGCCTGACCCAGTGCCCCAGTGGGGAGAGCAGCATGGCTGTGCTTTCAATAGGCATGTCACTGACAATGGCAACATATGGAATATTTCATTCCCATCTTTGAAAGCGATGTATGGGGCTGTAAGGGCACGGGGCTGGGGGCTTCAAACTTCACGGTAGCTTGGTAAGCTAGCCCTAAGGTTTGCTGTGAGCAATCAAAATGCTCTTGCTGAAGCTGCCGTACTCTGCCTAGCGCTGTTTTGTAGTGGCACAAGCGCCTCAGAGGTAAAACAGTGGTGTTTTGGCATTGCACTATTACAGTGTATTGCAAAAGTACTGTAGGGACCCTGCAGTATAGTTCACTGTGGTTGTGTTTCATTCTTCCCTGTATGTGATACTATGCAGTGTTTTTTCTCGAGCATTAGGGCACTGTGGTGGTTGGTATTTGGTGTTCAGTAGATGCAAAAGACATGAGCACAGATATGGGGGGTAAATTTCTCCTATGCCCATTGCTTCCCCTTTCAGAGCACAAAATGGTACCTGCTGTTCCCTGCTATCCAAAGAGGACATGGCAGTGTGTTACTTTGTAAAGTGAGAGCTTGTTTTTCCTGAATTCAGGGCTCTAGGGTTGTGGCAGGAAAGCGGGATGGTTTTCTCCTGTTGCATGAGAGGAAGATGGTGCAAATCAGGAAAGGATGTTTGGGGAAGCTTGCTGCTCCTTGGCTGTCAGAAGGACTCAGTGGTACCTAGCTTCAGTCCTTTCTTTGCTACTAGAATTTGATGTACGGGATATCCTGACTGTCCTTTTTAAAACTTTGTCTCACGTTATTTTAAAAATAACTCTTACTTGAGAAGTTTCCTTGCTGTTTTCTACGTGCTGGTCCAGAATAGTAACAGATGTAGTTGGTTCATTTGGAAAAGTGGAGAGACTGTGAAACCTGTGGCTTTGGAGTGCAGGCCTCCCTCTCTGGTGCAGTGGGTCTTTCTGTCTGGAAACGTGCCTGGTGTTTTTCATGTGGCAGAGCTGGTGGATCTGACCTTCACTTGTGCATGTAAAAGCTGTGAAGAGGCTGTCATTTTTTTCAGGTGTTATGGTGGGAAGCCCTAGAAATATGTTGGTTTTTTTAACTGGGGGAAGCCTTTCCCAGACTGGGGTGCATGCTTTTAGTAGCGCTCTCAGCAGTTCTCTGAGCTGCTCCTGCAAATTAGGAGCCCTTTAAACTACTGAAAGGAGTCCTGCACTGTTTTGAAGGTAGATGCCAGACTTAAGGGAATTTTGCAAAGCCGCTGTCAGCAGCAACCTATGTATTCCTTGTTCATTGCCTTTACTTACAGTTTCACTCAAGTAGCTGCTCTCTTGAGGCATTAAATGCTCCCTGTGCTGGGTGTCCTCTTGGGGTCTTGGTGGCCTTCACGGAATTGGCTGGGGAGAGAAAAGGACATGGTCCATTGTAAAGAGTCCTACTCTGAGAATGTAGTTACTTATGATTTGGGCCTGCACAGGCTTCTGCCTTTTGGTAGTTTTTTACTGCTGTTGGTTTTAACATTTGGGTTAAAAAAAACAATAGAAGTGGAAGGGCTAATATTGACCAAACTGTTAATATTTTACAGAACTAGTGCGAGTCTTGCTAGGTGTAGAAAATCCATGTCTTTTACAAGGGCAAATCTGCTGGCTCTGTGTTACTATGGCTAAGTGTTTAGTGGAGGCATTGTATCTCTTCAATATCAAGTCATCCATTTATTTAGAATGGACTTGGTCTTGCTTGACATTTTTTTCAAAAGTTTCAACTAGTTTGTTTGCATGTTGTTTTTCTTTAACCTGCTCACTGCAAAGGCAGGTCTCTGGTTTCAGACCAAAACCATGCAGTATCTCTATGTTCAAGAGCATAAAGCAGGGATTTAATTTGTTTTCGGGGTAATAAGTGGCAGTTGTTTACTTCTTCAGCAGAATCCTTTGCAGTTTTGCGGCAAGACCGGTTTTTCCTCCTCAAAACTCTTCAACTCTCCTGAGTAATTACGCCAGTAAAATAAGTCTATGTATTCAAATAAGACTAGCATGAAAACAATAATATATCTGAGATCACACTTAAGAGTAGGACTACTTGCGCTGTGATTGTGTCTTCACTTACATAAAATAATTTTTTCCGCCGAATAACATGAATGGGAGAAATTCTGTAACAAACTGGATAAATATGCGCATACCCTGGGTATTTGCCTCACCAGATATATTCCCTATGTCCTTCAGGTGAAGTGCATCACCTGGTCTGGGTTGGTTTGGTGTCATCACGTAAACATGAAAAAAGTTTGTCCCTCATGCCATTTTTCAGTGAACTTGCCTCAGTGAATTCGGTGCCCAGTCTGATTTATTTTACTATAAAAATGTCAAGATTGATATTGCTGGCCAGTTTGCTGTGCAAATTGACTGTCTCACCAGTTTGTCCTTTGGCATCTTCAGTGGAAATAGGCAGCTTCTGTTTCATCTCTGGTCTGCAAGTGCCTGTCAGGAGGCACACTTTAGAGGTACTGGGGAAGCTGAGGATATATGTGTTTATGATATATGTACATATTTCAAAAAAAACAACTTCTTTCAAAAGATGATACATTAGTTGCATTGTGCTGTTACAGAGAAAAAGAGCAAGAATTATGTAGTGCCTACTGTCACTTATCCCATATGCTAAGTAAGTTTTAATTGTTGGCACCTTTCTTGAGCTATGAAATTGAAAAATAGCTTCGTAAGAGAACAGATGAATCACAGCATGAATCAACAGGCAAAGTGAAGAGGTAGTTTTCCATTTGACAATTTTCAGTATTACAATTCTTTTGCATCTCTAGTTTAAAGAAAGAAAAAACCATTGAGTAGTAGCACTGTGCCTTGGGATTTGAGCCTTGCTCATGTTTGAGTTGAAGACCAATGTATGATAGTGGTGAGTTCTGGTTAGCTGTGCTGTACATCAATGGAAATCTGCAGGAACAAACAGGTATCTGGCTTAGCAACTTGAGCTAAGGGCTTTGCTAAAAGAGTTAAGAGCGAGTTATAACATTTTAAAGTTTGGTAAAGGAGACAGAAAGGTTCTTGCAGCAGAACAGTGCTAGCAGATGCTTCTTTTGAGGCTGATAGCAGATATCTTAACAGTTCCCATCTGCAAAACTATTGGGAAAGCCTTAACATCTGTCAATGTTACAGATGTTGCTTATCTCCTTTTCGACCTCAAACATGTAAGCATAGCCTTAAATGGGATTACTTTTTAACCTGTCACTATGAAATAGTCAGTCTTTGGTTTAGGTCTCCATGAAGTGCATAGGATGTTAGAAATACAGAATATTGCTCCATATTTGCTTTGTATTTTAGAAACAGTTAACACATAGTATAATTTCAGAGAATATATGCAGATCACCCCAGAAGCTTCAGCAAACAATCGCTGCATGTGCAGTTAAAAACAAACAGACCCTAGTGTGCTGCCTACTTGTCAACATCAGCAGTGCACTGCTGGTGTTTTGGAAAGGCTCTTTTCTCCAGGTATGCATCTCGGAAGGAGGAGATTCTGTTACAGCTTTTTCTTCACCTGCTTTTCAGTGCAAATGCCTTTCATTAAGTTTTCACACAATAGCCCAAGGCTTTTGGGGAAGGGCTAGACTGGAAACTCACCGTGCTTACTACCATATGTTGCTTGCATTTGGACAAGGTGGTGAATGAAGCACAAGAGACATCTTAAACATTGAAAATCTTGGTCACATTTTAAGCTTTTTTAACTGTTAAAAAGATAACATCTGTGGAGAGATTAATGAGCAATAAGTAAACTCTGTTGAATCCGGGCTTGCAGAATGCAGTTTAACTGCTTTAGGTTTCAGCACACTCATTTAATTACTGGGTTACTGAAGGTTTTCTCTGCTGTGGGGGCATGTGTGTGTGTGTGTGTAGGGAAAACGTGAACATTCATACAAAGAACTGTGAATGAAGTTTGGGGATATTGCCTTCATGTTGCCTAAACAGTCCCACTTTATATTATCCCTGCATTAATTTCCTTTCAAGAAGATTGTAGATAGGTCTTGCTATCACTTACACTCAATTATTTCAGTGTTCACTTCCCCATGTGATTTAACACGCACAAGCTTAATTATTCTTTTCTGGCCTAGGGAGAGATTTCCTTCCAATAATTACCCTCACTGCCCTTTACCCTTCTGCACATTAGTTTGTTTGGAGAAACATAGTTGCTTGGTAAGCAACTCCAAACAAGGCAGTGCCTGGAGCTGTCTTGGAAACATAAATTATACCTTTTAAATAGCATGTTAAGCTTCAGTTTGCAGAAACTAAACTACTAGATGTACTGAATTAGCAAGCTCTAAACATTTCTCCCTTGACTAAAGGCCCTATGAGTTCAGCAGGAAAGCACCAGTTTACACTGCACTTCAGTACTGTATTGGGGCAATACAGGCACAAAGGAAAAGACATTCAAGTTACCAAATAGCATCCATTAATTTAACCATTTCTTTGTACTGGCAGCCGTTTAGTCATACCATATTTAAATGTATTTATAAGATGAATGTGATGCAATGCTGCCCGACTGATTGCTCTTCTGGTAGCAAAGAAATACGTATTTAATCTTGTGGAAATTTTTCAGGATTATATCCTTCTATTTGCCTTCCATGTTGTCCTTCCTAATACATACTATGGATGAAAGAAAATACAAATGGTAAAGACCAGCAGGAATAAAGTGCATGCATTGTTGGTTAAAACTGTTTTTATTTGAATTCAGTGGTAGTGAGAAGAGAGAATTTCTTGAACTGGCTGGTACAGAATTAGTTCTAAAAGCTTTTTCTTTTGCAACATTTATTAATCTATATTCTGTACAGAATACAGTCTGATATGTCAGAGGGGTGGGTTGCTTCACTCTCTACCATGTTTACTATAAATAGTTATTGTATCTCTTTTGTGGTAAATATAATGAAAAGTAGCAAAAGGTTCCATTTGTCTTGAAACTTCGAATATTTAGTGTTCCTATCAAGATGGAATAATTATTTAACTCCACTGTTAATGACACAGTAAATATTTGTAAAGTTGACTGTGTATGTGGAAAAAATATACTGTTTTAACTTGACAAAGCTATGTGTGTTTTTAAATTAAATTCCCTTCTTCGTTATACCCTGGTATTTGTTCAAAAACAGACAAAAAGTGATCATGTTTTGTGTGTTTCCTCATCTTTTTCCCTGAGGTAGTCTCTTAAACCTCTAATCTGATCACCTGTCCCTCAGCTAAAATTTAAGATAAATCACTGCATTGCTTTACACTTCTCAGATTTAGTATCGAATATAAGATACATTGTTATTCATTGTGGAATCTAACACTGTAATTGCAGCATTGCTTCATTTGTTGTATTAAAAATGGTTTGCCAGTTTCGATAAAAACCTTTTCACCCTCTCAACTTTCAGGGCATTAATCTATCTTTTTAAATGTTATCTTCATTATATTGCTGTTGATAAATTGGAAAAATCAGTGTGCTAATGGTAGTAAATGATTAAATTGGTAATGAGGAAATAGGGTGTCAGTAGCTTAAAGGTGTCTGTATTAGGAGCAAGTTCTGAGCTGTGTGACAAGTTTTACTGGCCTTGGTTTAGTGATTCAGTAAAATTCATGGTCTTTCAAGGTAGAAGGAACCAGACTTCTTTGAAACAAGCAAGAACAAGACAAACCAGATCATTTTATCAATGGAGCTTTGGAAGGATATGTTTTGTCCACCTTGTATCCATTACAGTTGTCTTAATGTCAATTTACACTCCTCCGTAGAGTTTAGGTAAGAGCTAGAGTGTGTTTCCTTGCCTATAAAGTAGCTATGATGATGCAAAAATATGCTCATGTTTTTCATGTGGAGATAACCAAGGAGACAAGTGTTCATAAAGCCAATTTTTTTCTTGGAGTTCATCTGTAAAACGCCTATTGCTGGCAAGATGCACATGCTCTTTCTGTCTATGAGCAAACGAGAAATCCAGGCAGATTACTTGATTGCCTTCTGTAGGTTGCTTGCTTTTTGATGACACATGAATTAGATATGTTTGTACAAAAATTGATCCTATGTACGAGGTATGATTAAATTGGACAAGCCTTAATCTCTGTTGCAAAGAGTGTGAACCAGATAGTTAATGTGGTAGGTCCTTGTTTTTCTTGTGAATACTTGAAATGTTCTGTTTGCATTAAGTAAGCTGGTTTTTTCTGGACAGTTTAGTGATTAAAATCTGCTCAGTTTTAAATAGGTGTAGTCATTTAAAATCTGAGAACAAAGTCAAATGGAAGAGATAACCTTTTTAAGAAAATTACTGGTAATGAATGCTTCTTTGACCTCTTATTTATAATTGCAAGTGATGGCTATAATTTCTTTTTGGAATAGGGTTTCTGTGAAAGATTTCATATGCTTGTATACATTTTCCTTAAAAATTAGAAAATATGCTAATTTTTAATTGGCATATATTTTTGGGTCAGCACTAGTAAGTATTATTCATTTTGTTCATGTTGGGGCAAAATCCAGAAGTCCAGAGCTGTCCTACTAAATTTGTTTAGCACAACTATCCAGTTTGGGATGCAATTCCTAACCAGCAGTCATGCTGGTGAGTGCTTCCAAAATCTGAATAGTTTTGGGGGTTTGTTTGGTTTCATTTTTTTTCACAGAATTATTAGGGTTGGAGGGACCTCTGGGGATCATCCAGTCTAACCCCACTACCAAGGGAGGGTCACCTGGAGCAGGTGATAGAGGAATGCCTGCAGGTGGGGTTTGAATGTCTCCAGGGGGAGACTCCATGACTTTCCTGGGCAGCCTGTTCCAGTGCTCTGCCACCCTCAGTGTAAAGAAGTGCTTCCTCATGCTGCCCTTGCAATGATACTTCTTGTGTTTTAGTTTATGGCCATATTTGCTTGGTTTGGTTTGGTGTTTTTGTTTGTTGGGGTTTTTTTGTTTGTTTGAGGGTTTTTGTTGTTGGAGGGGTTTTTTTGTTTGTTTGTTTGGGGTTTTTTTGTTGTTGTTTGGTTGGTGTTTTTTTGTTTTTGTTTTTTGGGGGTTTTTTTGACAACAGCGGTTTAGACACTGAGCCATGCAACTAGTGAGAGGCAAAGCCTCACCCTTTTGTGGGCCTTGGATGGGCTAGGTTTTGTGGCATATTCTCACATTATATTGCAGTTTTATCAGATATTCTTGAATTATTTTTATCAGATTGATACAAATTTGGATTGTAGTTGGATGAGATCTCATGCTTGGTTGTAGAATGTAAATTACTTTTCTTGCTTTTTGCTGCTGGAGAAGAGTTTCTCCTGAACTGCTGTGGTAAATAATCACAGAAATTGTCAATAATGTAATGGAACTTGAGTGCAAATTCCTCCTTTAACAATGGTGAACTCTGTTAAGGTCAGTGATACGAGACATTCTGATAAGGGCTTGTGAATAGGCCTTCCAAAAATACGTGCATGGAGTTAGGCCTTCAAACCAAGTCATGCAGACATTTTTTTCCTCCTTATTTTTTCATATAGTTACATGATATTTTCTTGGAGGAGGAGGAAACAGGAACACCATGTAGGACAGGTGGTAGTCAGGTATTATTTGTTGTCGCCGTAATTCAGTGGTCTAAGGTAAGACTAGAAAGAGATTTTGGTGTATAATACCTAAGTAAGCAGTCTGAGCTTTGAAAAGCAAAATCACTGAGTACCATTAGACTACTATTCCTGAAAGGCAAGTTGCTTCTTTGATTATGGGAATGGAGTTACAAGCAGCTGACTCTTTGGTGTATTTTAAAAAAATAATAAATAAAAAGGTCTAAGTTGATTTGTACTCAGTTGCATTTTCATAAAATCATAGAATGGTTTGGGTTGGAAGGGACTAAAGATCATCTCGTTCCAGCCCCTCTGCCATGGGCAGGGATACTTTCTACTAGACTGGGTTGCTCAGACTCCCATCCAAGTTGTCTTTGACCAAGGATGTTCCAGGGATGGGACACCTCCAACTTCTCTAGGTGACTTGTTCCAGTGTCTCACCACCCTTATAATAATGAATGTCTTCCTAATATCTGATCTAAACCTACTGTCTTTCAGTTTGATGCCATTCCCTGTTGTTTTGTCACTACATGCTCTTGCAAATAGTCTCTCCATTTGTTTTTTAGGCTCCCTTCAGGTACTGGGAGGCTGCAATTAGCTCACCCCAAAGCCTTCTGTTTTCCAAGGTGAACAATCCTAGGTTTTGCCTAGATGCACTTTATAGCATGTGGTGCTTGTTAAAGAGTGCTTGCTGGATGCATAGGTGGTGTAGAGAGGATTTTAAACCGTTGCTTTTTGCATTCACTCAGATTAGTGCTTGTAATAAAAATGGTTTTGTCTGTTCTTCATGTTTTGAGGGTTTCTGTCAATCACAAAAAGGCTATTCCAGTTTTCTTTCAGGGGGAAAAGTGTGTTTTAGAGATTACCAGAGCCTCAGCTTGTGGTTCTTTGATATGAAAAATATCCTCTGCTAATGATTTTGGTAGTTTTGGGCTGGACTGGCTGGGCCAGTCTCGGGGAAGGTGCTTGCATTCACAGGACAAGGGCATTTACAAGATGATGAGGTGAGGCAGCAGCACGCTGGATGGCTTGGCCCATGCTTGGGGAGGTGATGGCTTTGTTAGGTGGTGGTTGTACCTGGTGCTCCCTACTTGCCCCTGGGCCCTGCAGCACATGCCTTGGGTGCCTCACACAAAACAGTGACCACATGAGCTTGCTGCTTTGGCTGGTTTGGAGTGGGAAGGGGTTAGATGTCTAGGTTTCCTCCAACCAGCCTGCACCTGTGAGGATGATATTTCAATTTTCTTAAAACTGTTTTGTTTCCTATTTGTGGCTCAAATACTACAAGTTTTTGTAGCATTTCTGTTAAACAGAATCTGCCTACACTGCTTAAGTGGTAAGCCTCAAATGTCCTGTTTAATACACAAACATCAGTATTTACATGGGTTTGGTCCTAAATAGTGGAGTACAGATTACCTTTATTATAATGAAATGCAAGCAGATATTTAGTTGTATTAGAGGCCACTTACATAGCCGGGTTTATACTTCAGCCTTCACCAGCTCTGTTTTCAGACAATGCTAATACATCATGTGCAGTCTCAACGTTACCCAGTCCTTTCTCAGCTGTCTGCTTCAGGATGACCAGGGATGTTTCATCAACATGCCTTGTTCCCCTTGCTTTCATTCTGGGAGCTGCTGTCTTGTGATGGATTTGAGCGAGCTGTTGCAGCTAGGCCAGCTTTATGATTGCCTGTATTTAGCAAGGGATGTACAGCAAAGAGTGAGCATAGGAAGCTTGAACTTCTTCTTATTGACGATAATATTTAAAAGCTAAAATGTAACAGTATTTCAGTTGTGAATACGTGGAAATTGTGTGTACTGCTTAATGTGTTTCAGAAATCCCTGTTACTTTTCTTCTTAAATACAAGAAAACAGGCGTGTAATGCCTCATTGAAAGGAGCCTGTAGGGGTGCTTTGTGAGGGTCTTAATTAAGGGCTTTGAAAGACTAAACAAAAGGGAAAAGAAAATGCTACAGGGTTATTGTTATTCCAGCCCATTGGCTCAGAGAGCTGACCATCCATTGGTGCCTTCTGTCCTTTTGGGAGCTGAATGACACTTTTGTTCATGGTTAACAGAGGTGAAAGAAGCCAATTATTGGCTGTCTTTTCCACAGGGCAGCTGCAGACGGATTTCACTGCAGGCAAATATGGACTCTCCTACCACAAGGATGGTTGTGATGACAGTTATTTTTGTGGAATTGTATAAAAGAAAACAGATCTTTTTTTTTCCCTTCCAGTGACTTGTGTAGATGTTTATTGAAAACTACTGTGAATATGCTGGCAGGGAATGGTAATGTGTGAAGGACTAGATTCCCCATGCTAACAGTGTACTCAACTTTTTCTGTGTGTGAGTGAGATTTTTTGGATTTCTTTTACTCCTCTTTCTTTTTTACTTTGAAATTGCAGTTGATTTTAACTGTAGAGTTTTTCTAATTGGTGTGCAGTGTGCATTTAACTCTCTTATGGCTTGCCAGCTCAGGCTATGCTGTCTCCTTTGTATGCAGTAATGACAGAGGGAACAACCTCTGCAGGTTAGTGGGAAGCCCTACAACAGCAACACACGTCTGCATGCTATTAAGGACCTCAGAAAGAGTCTTTGTGCCTGAAACTTGTTACCCCTTCTCCCACACCTCTATTGCTAGGTCCAGTACATTATAAAAATCTTTTCCCCAAACTCTTTCTTTTATAATTGAAAATGTATTCTTTCCCCTGCAAATTTTCTTTGTTTCAGTCTGTAGTTGTAGTTTAAATGTGTAAAGAGACTCAGTTGTCTAAGAACCAGGTTCACTGACTGCTGGGCTTCTGGAGAAGTCTCCTCCAGTTCAGGGCAAATTTTGAGCGAGGTCCCATGTCTCAGGCAGAGTTGGTCCATCTTTGTTACACTAGAAGACTTCTTGTCGTGTCAGCTGCTCAGCAGGCCTGTCAGTGGTTGAGGTGGGCTGCTTGTGTGGTAGCCTCTTGCATTTAGGCATAGTTCATGATAATAGTATTAAACAAAAAGACAAAGGTGATGTTCCTGATCTTATGTGGCTTTCTGCTGCAGGTGAGAGGAGAATCTGCCTTTCATCTACAGACCTTTGCAAGTGAAAGTGCTGAGTGCATTCCTTCATCCTCGATGAATAAAGAAGAGTTTTTATGCTTTTGTTTGGTTTCTCTTCATCCAGACTGATTATTTTCCATCGTAGATTTTTTTTTTTTTTTTTGTGGAGTGGCTTATTATCCGCAGACTGGACTGCTCCTGCCAGGTTCTACTGTATTGCTAACCCACATTGACAGACATTAGTTGTGCCCCCATGAGCTTAGCATGGTGCAGGCAGCATTGCCTGAGGCTCTTGAATCCTTAGAGGATGGGATCTGGAGGCACTTGTCATGGTGTCAGTTGTAGGGCTGTGCCTCTGCCCAGTTCCTGAGAGCGAGAGATGTGTCCCTGTGGGGCTGTGCAGGGGCCTGCACAATGCCAGCAGCAATGGCTGTGCATGCAGACACATTGGCAGTGACGAGGGTGACTCTCCTGGGCAGGGAGCTGGCCTTGCCTGTTGGAGGAGAGGGCAAGCAGCCTGGCTCTCAGGAAAGTAACCAAGAAGAGTTGTGGGTTCTTTTCACAAAAAGCATACGTGAATTTCGCTTCCTGAAATGAAATAATTATCCCTGTGATAAGTCAGATAATAACAAGATAATTCCTGGCACTCTATATGAGAAGAAGTAAAATTGGGTTTGAATACTTCCTTGATGTCCCTTGTTTATTCCTGTGTATTGAAATAGAAGCTGAACCTGTAGCTCTTCTCTAAGAGTATCCTGGCAGATGTTTTGGGCAGCTTTCATTTTAATTCATGTCTAAGGTTCACTGGAGGCTAAGGTGGATGCTCAACCCATGTCTTCATATATATCTATAAGGGTTTTGGACATCAATCTCGAATCAAATAAGGGAAATGTAGCCATCATAACTCTACAGATCAGGAAGGCTGATGTGGCTGTTTGGACTCTTGCATTCAGCTACACTCCATGTCAACAGACAGCAGCTTTGCCATTTGTTGAAGGTACAGTTTCCTGGGAGAAACACAAGGGTTGTGTGTTAGCACACATGAATTCTGCCACATGGAAAACTTCAGGCAGCTTTTAATCATTTAAATGTCATAAGCTAGAAATTACTGTTATATTAAAATGCTGTGCAACAGTTGATGACCAAAAATTTCCAAAACTTAACTTTTACATTGTATCAAAACTGGTTGTTCTTTGTCAGCTTATTTAAGATGCCTTGAAAATTGCTACATAAAAGCATGTTTGGTTCTAAAAAGGCCCTTCCAGGTGCTGCCATGAAGTCTGTTTTGGCACTGGGAAGTTGTACTATGTGCTTTTAGTTTCCCCACAGTGTATGGATATTTATAGTGCTCTTTGCCAGAAATAGTTTTTAGTTACATCCAAGTTACATCTTATATGTAATTGAAAAAAATTCTTAAATGCTGAAGCTGTTGTAATATAGGTTTGGACTAATTGTGACATTTAGATTTTGTTATCTGGCTTCATTGTATCACTAACTGTGTGCATACACCAATTTTGTTTTGCTGGTTTTTGTTTTTAGCCTTCTAAAAATGTAGGTCTTGCCCAGACTTTTGAGGCTCTGGTTGCTTTCTAAACATTGGGTGGGACAGACTAGAAGACCAAAATAAACCAGAAGAAAATGAATAAAATTCAAAGTACTTAGAGTTACTAAAGTTGGTGGTTTTATGAAATTGGATTTATAGCTGTTTATGCTCTTTTTTTGCAGCAGAGCAAAAACACAGGGTGAAACTGCAGCAGAAGGTTTTTATATGAATATGTGTGCAATGATAGCATTGCTTTTTTATCAGTAAACAGATTTAAGTGCCAGGCTTTGTCTGGACAGCTCAGAAACATGGGTAGCTTTAGCCTCCTCCTCCCTCACAGAGATGCAGAAAGATTATTCCCCTTTGAACCCGAGACTTGGGAAGGAAAGCAAACCTGTCCAAACTCACGAAATATGCTTCTGCTGGAGCAAAGCAAGGCGCTGAACCTCGCTGGGTCTGTGTCCGGAGTTTAACTGGGAGCTTACGGTGCGAAACATTTGTTGTTGTAAATACAGTGTTGCTAGGTGGAGAGGGATGTGCTGTCCTTGGAGTGCGGAGGGTGAGTGTGGCTCCTGACGCTCCTCCGAAGGCAGTTTAAGTTTTATGGAATTGCCCTTGAAGCTGCTGAATGGAATGAAACGTGCCTTGTAGGTGTTGGTGATTGTGCAGCAGAAAGCTGAGATGGAGAGGCGGCNGAGCGGGCCGGGGGTGGGACGGACGGGCCCCAGATCCCATTAAACTGGTTCGATTACATACTTCGGTGATGTTCCTAGTGTCTCTGCAATGGGTGTTCATGGAGCTTTTTGATAAGGGAAAGGTGCTTGTGAACTTCCTCAGTAGTAATGACCAAAACGGTGGCTTGGTCGTGTGTGAAGTGTTGGTGTTGGGTTTAGCAATGTGTTTTAACTTACAACACAGATATGTATTAAACCTGGAACTGACAGCTCATTAAAGAAAAATCAGAGTTGTTTAAAACTCAGTGACTGATGGTTCAATAGGACTCTGTGATGGTAAGGACAATTGGTAAAACTGGCAGTGCTGCCCTGTTTTTAACTTAGTTGCAGGTATAGTGTTAAACTTTTTTTACTTAAAACATAGCAAATACCCTTCCATAAAACTCCTTTAGGGCTTCTGCTGTTGATTTCATTACAGGCATGAGCTACAAGTGATATTTTTTCTTAGTGTGAAGTTCTTACCGTCTTCTTCAGTACTCTGTTTTTTACTACCATAGGAGTCTGCTGCTCCATAGTTGTGTTGATATGGCTCTTTCTGAGGCCATGCTATGAAAAAGACAGCTAACACCATCTGATTACAAAAAAAAAAAAAAGCAAAAACCAACCAAACAAAAAAGC
This sequence comes from Origma solitaria, assembly GCA_013397895.1. Taxonomy (NCBI): domain Eukaryota; kingdom Metazoa; phylum Chordata; class Aves; order Passeriformes; family Acanthizidae; genus Origma; species Origma solitaria. Next base: position 52,107 of record VZRL01003027.1, read on the forward strand.
CCAAAGCACAGAAATACACCTGCAGGGTATAGTTGGTTGAAGTCTTAAAGTGTGTAACCTGTTGCTGCATTTCCCTTTTCTGTATGTGTGGAGACCTATGGGTTAAAAGAAATAGAAATATTCCTGCTTTCCTTTACTGGCTTTTACAAAATCTTCAGTCTTGCCAAAAATGATGGTTGTAATGCATGGTTTTAGATGCGTATGTTTTGAGCTAAGATGGTCTTACTTTGTACAAATTATTTTTAAAAGTCTCAAGTCAGAGGGTAGCTGTGATGTAACCATACTGAAAGCTTTCCTACCACGAGTTTGGGTGGTAGCAGGACATGCAAATTGATTACAGATCAGGGATGTGGATGATCTGAGTTCCCACTTGTTATTCTCTGTGGACCTTTTTGTGGTCTTACTGGTTATTCACATTTTGTGATGAACACTCATAGGTACAGGAGGAATAACTTGGTACAGACTTGCCCTCAGAATGCTTGGTTAGCGTGCCTGTCACACGGTTTGATTTTTTTGTGCTCAATTCCCTGGCGTTACTGTATTCCACAGAGTAAATAATTATGAAACTGCGAATAATACAAAATTTTACTCTCTGCTGTAAATTATTGTGTAAATCCTGTGTAAAAGAAATACTCCTTCACTGAAAGACATTTTGTTTCCTCCTCCAGTTTACAATAAGCCCTTCCTTTAGCCTGTAATCTGTAACCCAAAGTGTGGCTCTTAAAAATTAACTGAAGAGCGTGTTAATTTGCACTATATTCCTATTCTGGGATAGGATCGCTTTCATAATAATGCTGTGGAATTTTTTTCTAGGTTAATTCCCCACCATGTGTCAACATAAGCCATTAACCGTATGTGTGATTGCTTAATGGCTGGCCTGCAGTGACTCAAATACCAGTTCAAAATAGGGCTTTGCATACGAGTATTGTTCTCTCTAAGATCTTGATGATGGCTTGATTGGCACCTGAATAGAGTACATTAGAGCTCGTTACTGTGTCTGAAAGAAAGCTAAAACATCATGTTGGAAGGAAAAAACCTAACAACAGGTTGATGTGACACGGGAAGGAGGTGGGAAGGAGAAATAACTTAGAGATACAGTGGGAGAAAGAGGGGGATGTTACTCCTCTTGCAGGAACAGACCTGCCTGAAATTTCACAGCTTTTCTGTTGCTGCCAGTGAAAATGTTGTAGGTCCTGCTTCAGCAAAATGGTAAAAGCTTACTGGAATCTACAGGATTTATATGCTGCTTTAAAAAAAAAAAAATTACTTGTACTGAAAAAGGGCCCTTTGTACCACTATTTCCTAAAACTTGTGATGATCAAAATCTTCTTTAGTAGCCAGGGTCAGTGGGTAACCTGAAGTTTGATTGCTTCCATGAGAAATCAGGTTAAGTGCTTCATCCCCAAGTGAGCTGTCACATACTTTCCAGTTAGTTAGAGCTGCAGAAAAGTGAATGAAAACGTTGCATATAAACTGCTTGCATAGCAGTTAGAGCATAATTTCTTTCTGCTGCTACCAAATGGAGAGAGCCTATGTGTGTAGCAAACAAGAAATTGTCAGAACAATCACCTGTCCTGTTCTCCTACCAAAAAGACCAAAAAGGGCAGGGGAGGAAAGGTAATTAATTTGTTTTGGAAAGGACAAGGTGGGTAGCAGCTGGGCATAGAACATGGGAGGCAGCATTGGTCAGCTGGAGGGGGCTCCAGGCTCTGTTGGTGACCTTGGGCAGCTTTCTTCACCTACCTCTGCATACCTATTTTCCTTGCCATGCTGTTGGTTTCGTGCATTTAAGCAGCAAATTCTTCTGGGTGAGGAGTGTCTCCAGCTGTGTATTTGTACAGCGCCAATCTGTTGACTTGTTGAACACGGCCCTTAGCTTCTCGTTGCAATACAAACAACAGATGATAAGACCTTGTGCTCATTAGTGAGATAGTGTGGGTACTTAGGAAATAGCAAGTGTATTTGCTGGGTGGGAATGCAACCTGTGTCTTACTCTAGCCGGTGACGGCAGATGTTGACTAAGGCTTTAAGTATTTGGATATTTCCTTTCTTTTATAAGAGTGCTTCCTGGAAGAATTGTAAAATGAAGCATGCTCATAAATGAAAAAATGTCATGTCTCATAGGCTTTCTGTTACTGCAGAATGGCCTGTGAGTACAGAACAGTTTCTGTGCTTTTAAGTTTTGGAGGTCTGTGGTCATGTCAGAGGCAGTAGAAGCATGCTTAAGATTGTTGGGGAGAGTTGGAATAACAATAAGAAAATTCTATATTAATGCAAGAATTAGTTTAAAATCTTCCCTTTTATCATTAACAGCTTTGCCCTGTGTTAAAAGCAACAGTGGATGAGTATCAGGAGGAAAAGAATATGTTGGGACATGGCAGTAAGGATTGGAGATAAGGGATGGTTAACACTGCAGAGTTCTGACTGCTGGGACCCTTCCCCCTGGGAGATGGACACTGGTAGTTGTGGCTTTGTCAGAAATGGAGAGAATGCAAATTTTAAATACAGTGCCAGTCTAACATTGGGACATTGAGGTCCTGTTACCATAGAAATGTTAGCTAATAGTATAGGTATTATACTACTACCTTGCAGTAATAGATGTAGGTAATATATGAAAGGTAAGAAATTAATTTCTCAATGTGTTATTTAAACTTTATTTTGAACTCAGACATCATCGCAAACTCAAACACTTTCCAAGTGTAGGTTCCTCTGTAAACATCATCTTTGCCTGCCTATTTCTTTGCTTCCTGTTCATGATTTCTCACAGTTGGGGTTTGTAATGTATATCCTCGGATTTTAGCTGCACTGATTGGATTCATAGTGCAGATAGTTACTGTTCAAAGCGGTAGTTGTGAGGTGGTGCTTCTGGAAGAGAATTGTTTGCTTTTTGTTATCAGGAAGATACAGTAAAACAAAACTCTATTACCAAATGTGTTTCTTTTTAATTGAATTGAAATTTTCTTGCTGATTCTCTAGGCTTTCTATGCTTTCATTGCCTACTGAATACAATTAAGGTATGGGACAGTATTACTGCAAACTCATTTATTCTGTCCCTTCAGTGGTTTTATCACCATCCTGAAGGAACTGGCTAAATGGGAAAGAATATTTAAACCAGGGATGTAATTCAGTTCCTGCTCTCCCCTGGGACTGGCTGCTGAGGGGTGTGATTTGTATGAAAATTACATTAGTTTTCATCGTGTGAACATGTTCCTACAAGGATTTGGGCACTGAATGTATTTCTTCAAGACCATAGCATTGCAGTACAACTTAACTTAGTCTAACCTTGAGTTTTTCTGATGTCTTGTCTCCCTCTGCCCACTTGTCTTGGCTCCAGTGCCTCTCCCTTTCCTTGCTGCCACAACACAAGGAAGTTCTCTTGATTAATGCAGATGTGACCTGGATGAAATTTGAAGTACTGACCATGCAGCTGTATAATATGTCCCCCTTTTTTGTGCTTTTGTGTTGGTTTTTTTTTGGTTTGGTTTGTCTTGGTTTTGGTTTTGTTTGTTTGTTTGTTTGATTTGGTTTGGTTTTGATAATTTGTGGAGAACAGTTGGTCTCCTATGCTAGGAAGAATATATGTTGCTTTGTCTTTATCTTCACCAAAGTTAATGTAATCATTATCCTTGTCATCAATGGTCCAAATGGTAAAGGATAACTGATTGTTGCTGAGTACTTTCCAGCCTCATGCTGAGGTGCATTTGCAATATCCTAGCTTATTTAATGTAGTTTCTAAAAATATTAACAGCTTCAGCTTTCCCTAGTACTGCTGAAGCTGGATCATGGTTTCTACCTGGGGAATTTTATATAAGATTAAAACCTATTACCTAACCGTTTTGTACAAATAGGTAGGAGGGCTTTATTCAAATATAGATAGCTCTGCCTAAGTAATTTTCTAAGTGTTATAATTAAATAACTCAGTGGCAGAGGGCCCAGACATTGGAAAAGACTGAATGGAGCCTACAGTATTACATGCTATTATCTATCAACAAACAGGTTAAGCTTGCTCAGAGGCAGTATTTTATAGGATTTTAAAGGTGCCTTGTTGAAACATGATCTTTTCTTCAACCAGCACTCCCCTCTGTTTTTCTCTCTCACTCCTTCCCTTTCTCCCTTCTTTTCTAAACTTGATAGAGTCAAAAAACCAAAAAGTAGATAGTTATTAATGAAGTGCAGGGAAGCACAGAGGGGTATTTTGATCTTATTTTTTTTAAATAGCCAATCTCAATTTGGTTTTATTGAGAATTAATTTTGCTTTTCTGTAGCTTGGTTTCTTTTGGTGTGGCTTATTTGGCTTTTTTTACAAAGTGGTGTGTTTTCGGTCATTAGCATATGTTTGGATGCAGTGTATGAATGTGGTGGGAAGGTGTGTGTGCCCCCAGTTCAGTGCAGATCCAAGTGTTGAGAGATGAGGCTGTGAGCTAGGACAGAAAGCATAACGCTGGCATCTCCTGTGACTTTTAGGGGACATGCTAGAACACCAGAGCTGTGAGGAAGGTTTCTTTGCCTAAAATGTGCACACATTTGGGGTAGATGCAGTTAAGAATGTTAGGTGTTATCATTAAAAGAAAAAAAAAAAAAGAAGACTGTTGCAGCTAAATGTCCCTCAGTTCAGAGAGACTGTCATTGTTTTCCTTTTTAATACCCATCAGTCATTGTGGGTCATTTGCTTTTATTCTCTGCTTATATCTTGGGCTAATTTATCTATCATTTTGGTGTCCTTTCTGTTCTACAGGAATCCTGTACTTCCCATTTTGTGGTCCCTTTTTGTTGTTGCAGCTTTTCTTCTCATGCAAGAATTATCATCCCACTCCTCCCTTTCCATCATCTTTGGTCATCTGCTCTTTCTAGCCAGTCATCCTCTGGCAGTTGGTAAGAGAGATGTTTAGGATAAATCTAACAAGAGTCAGGCTCCTTTATGGTAGAGGCAATACTTTAAAATAGAGAAGGCTACCTGTGCCTGCAGGAGACACTGTGACATGTTGTGTGTGCACTGCATCTAATTCTCCTTTGCGTGATGCCACTGATGAAAGCTGTGATTAAAGCCTCTGCTTAAAGATGAGAGTTTCTATTTTTAAAATATGAGAGATTTAGTAACGTACTGTCCAAAAGACAAAGTATTTCTGTTTGTCCTGAAGCCTGAGGATGTTTGACCTGGTTAGCGGTAAAACAAACAAACCTTGGAAAAAAACCCCAAAAATCCAAATAACTAAAACCTCATCTCAGGAACTGGAATTTTTGCAGAAGGAGTATAATAAAAAATTTGAGTACATTATGTTTCCTAGTTCAGTTTTCAGAAATCTCCCCTGCTGGTTGATTTAAAAGTGATTAAATGTCCAGCATTATGCAAGATGAGATGTGGTGCTGTGTGTTTTTACTGTGTCCGGCAAAGGTGCTTTCCTCTTTCAAGGAAAATGGAAACAACAACTTTTAATGGGGAGAACTCAACTGTTTCATATTCACAAGAACACAGAAATCTCATTTGATGCCTGTTTTCAACAGAGGGAGGCTTTCATTGCTTTTACTATCATTGCAAGTTAATGTAAGTATTTCTAATGATTTCAAAGTGTTTCTGTTTTAGGTGAAAGCAGGAAACTTTGCTAAACTCAGCTGGAAATTAATATCCAGGTAGTTGTCAGAATAATCTGAAAGGATATATTTGAGCAGGCTAGAGACAGCAAATGAGTGCTGGAGTACTATGGCTTGACTTTTCACCTTTTGCCTGTAAAAATTAGTCTCTCTATTACCTGGGGTAGTGAAATGACATTTACAAGTTACAAGCTACTAATTTTAGTTAGTTTTATTCTTTGGTACCTTTTTGTAGAAGGACAAAGCTTCTGACAGAGTGTAAGAAGCCTTATTTATCATTCAAAACTGCAGCCATGGCACTGTAGGAGGGAGTGCTGCCATTGTGTTTATTTTCTGGTATTACATCTCTCCTACCTGAAATGGTGAAACTAATTGTAACTATAAGGCTGTGATTCATGTTATCCCCCTGAGATGCAGCCTCTTCTTGCTGAAGAGGTTACCACCTTTGGTGGCTCATATTTTAGTTTCAATGCCAGCTTTTTGCCCCTTATTTTAGTTTCAATGCCAACTTCTTTCCCATCATTTTAGTTTCAATGCCAGGTTCTTGCCCATCATTTTAGTTTCAATGCCAGCTTCTTGCCCCATCCTGCCCTTCAGTGTTTCCAGGAATGGGGCATCTACTGCCTCAGCCGTGGTTAATGTTGGTTAGAGCGAGGAGTTAGCCTGGCTGCTTAGTACAGGTAAACCTAGTGCAGTTAAACCTAGTTAAAATCTACCCTGGCTGCTTCTTTTTCCTGTTGAATCGGCAGTGTAAAACCATGGCATTGACATAATCTTATATCTCTTAGAACTGTTGTGTCTGTTTTGCATTTTCTGGGGAAAAGGTCCCAAATAAAAATGTAAGTCTGAATTTAATTTCAAGTCAGAGGTGTAGTTTGCTGGGCTGACAGACCGTACTGGGGACTTGTTGGAAGAAAAAGAAACCTATTATAAGCCTTTCAGATACTGAGTCTGAACTTCAGTTTACCAATAAAATTTAGGGCAAACATATGGAGGTTTTTGTGTTTTGTTTGTTGGGAGTTCTGTGTGCATATGTGTTTGGTGGCAATTCAAAAGTTTGCAGGTGCAGTGCTGTTTTCAGGGGACTTCTATCTGAATGTAATAACCCAATCCATAGTAGGTCCTTTAGCTTAGTCCTGCTGAAAAGGGGCTTTAGGCAACTGCTGACAGGATCCTTCCGTTGTGTGATAGCATAATGAACACTACTAGAATTTGGGAAAGTACTGTTAATATTCTTTTGTTCATTCTTAGAGCTCTATTTTATATATTAGCACCCTAAAGGAGTTCTGGGCTTGTAGACCTGAGGGCTTTTTAGCAGACGTGGAGAAACAGGTAGAGTACAAGAACTTCTCAGTGGAGATTTCTTTGACATATCAAGGGTCACACTAATGTTTATCTTTATTAAATGGACATCCTTCTTGATACTGCTAGTATCCTGGTTTTTTAAAGTTTAGGAGTGGTAAAATGAGTATTTCTAAAATACAAACAGTTGAAACTTAGTAAGGGCTATTTTTGTTTTGGACTGTGGTTTTGTGGACTATTCGTCTTTTTTTTGTCACAGTATATTGTGCTCTGCCATGTTTGTTGCAATTCTTCTATTAATTATGTATTATTACGAGTATCTTCCCAAATTAACTAGATAAACTTTATAGGGACTAGTTATTAAATAATCTAATTTTAGTTTCTTGGGTGTTCCTAGTATTTTTTGCAAATTCTTGCTCATGAACTACTTAATATTTTATTACCAGCATATAGTGCCTATGAACTCATTCTTTGAGGAGATTCTGTAGAGTGAAATAATTAAAAAATGTATATCAGCAAAGCTGCTTTTACATTATGTTTTGAATTAAACAAGAATTGTTTTAAGATGTGCATGATGATCATTAAGAAACTTTCAAAGTTGGTGTTTCAATGTTCCCCAAAGTTTGCAAATCAGAACTATAAAGATTGACTTATTTACTGAGTAAGAGTTACTATCACATGTAATGAAGGCAAACACAGAAACTTCGTAATAATTTCAGCTTTTTTGGGGGACAACGTGATAAGCACTCCCTGAAGATTCACATGATAAAGATAATCACAATTTATATTTGTGTCTGGTTTTGCTACAAATTCAGCTTCACTGAAAAGAAATGTCAGTAGAATTTGAGAATATTGATGATAGTTCTCAAGTCCTCATTATTAAGGTAATCTGTTTCATTCTTACATTCAAAGAATCTACTTCCCATATTAAAATTGTAGAGGCTAGCACTTGGAGCTACAGGCAAAAAACATTTTTAGCAAATTTTAGATCCCAGAGGAAGCCAAAATTGCTTTAAATTTGGATGTCAGCCATTCTGTATGTCTGCATGGTTTCCATTGACTTTGCTTAGGATTGCATAGGGCACTTCTGAAATTGGGCATTTATAGCTCTGGAAATTTCAAGACTGTTGCTTTCAGGTGGATGTGATTTCCTCACCTGAACTGTCAAAGAGAGCTGCCATGTAGTGCAACAAATGTGGTTGTAGCCAAAATCTTTGCCAAAGCGATGCATAAGCATTCATAAAGTGATTTCTGATCATATGGACTGTCAACTTATTTTTTCCTACCACCATTTATTATGGTGCATATGACAGTAAGGTTTTATATCAGCTGAACAGTCTTTTGAGGGAGTTGGGATTTTCTTGCACAGGTTACTATTTTTTAAGATTAGGGTCTCCACTCCCTTCTTACTCTTCTGCTCTGTTCATAAATGCTTCCCACCTGATACTGCAAGTGGATTTGCAGTCCTCTGGAAAGGAGAGGACAAGCCTGGATGTGTGAAAGGCATGTATATATGACACTTTGAAAAATGTGTGAGAGCAGAAGCTGCAGTCTCCCATGGAGCAGACAGATGACAGTTCGTGTACCTGATGCATTTATTTGCTTTCCTGCACAAGAAGAAAAACGTCCTCTGCAGCACCTGCAGCATCGCTCTGTAGCCAGGCTGCTGCTGTGGCACCAAGCACTGCTTAAAGCATGTGGGCTGGAGACTCCTGGGGTAAAGCTCTCCAGTTCAGCTCCATCTGGAGCTTAGTGAAGCAGTCCTTTGTACCATAGTTGATTTTTTTTGGGCTCTTCTCACAGCTGGGTTTGTTTTGTATGTGCTGAACCTTGTTTTGATCTTGCTGCTCTTGAGTTAGGTTAGTATATTATTAGTAGCTGCTGAGGAGTAACTCTCCTAGTTTACACTGGGAAATGAGAAATGAAGTTTTTGGATTACTATTTAATAAACATTTAGTTTAGAGAAACAGTTGCCTCTAGATTTAAGGTAAGAGCGCAGTTTTCACATTGGCAGTGCCTGAGTGTCTCTGCTGCACAGCTGAGGCAGCAGAGCAGTTGCCAGTTCCTTGTTAATGCCATGGAGGAGTTTCAGTGGTACTTGTTCGCCATTAGTGAGATAAGAAGGTAGTTTGGCTTCGTTTGTTTGCTTTTTATCTGAATTACATAGGGAGGTGGCACACAGATACTAGAGAACATGTGGAAGACAGCAAGCAGGGAGGGCTCTAACAAGTGTTACTGAATTGCTCATTAACTACATACTAAAAAAACACAAACCAGTAACCAAGTGGAAAGTAAGAACTTAGATTATGTCATGAATTGTTACGCAGTTAGTCTAATTATCAAACCAAGTTGTTTTCATGCTGCTTTTATTCACATTGAGTAATAACTTGCTTTAGGACTGGATTATCTGTGATGGTTGTGTAGGTGTGAACTGAGGTGATGGCACCAAGTTTGCCACTTACTGCTGCTTTGTAAAGAAAAAAACTGAACAGGTCTGCATACCTATCATGTAAGCACTTGCTGCCAGCTTTTCTCTTCTTATGGACTGAGAATGAAATCTGCTTAAAACTATTACCTCGAGGACTTTTATAGGTTTTGTAGAAGGAAAACAAAACAAAAAAAGACTGTGGTAGAGCTAGGACATGTTTCTGCTATTCTTGCCAGTTGTTCCAGAAGGCTTATTTGCCAGAAGCTATTTATTAAGTCCTAATGCATGTATTCTTCTTTTTTAAAAGACACTGTGGGATGAAAATTTGCGTGGTGGGTGGTCGCAATATTTTTTTTTCATATGCTGTGGTTTTAGACTAGTCTTAATCATCTGAGTTAAAACTGTATGTAAGTTGGTAAAAATTAGTACTGGGTATTACAGTAGTGTAGAGCCTCTTCCATGCATACCTTCCCTGTAGTTTCACAGTAATTATTGTGTTTAGAGGTGTTGAAAACTTTATTTTGTCAACTTCCCATTTTATAGGTCTTTGCTGCAACTGGATTCTCAAATTACAGTGATTTGAAAGTTTAGCATGCAAATTTCTAGAAGAGGATACTACTGTGTGATGCTAGAATAGGGTTTTTTTTTCTGTTACCATACCATCTGATGAGGCTTTTTATCCTTTTCATAGAGTGTAAAAATCCTTTCCTGCTCATTGATAAATCTGTATTTCTTCTTTTCCAGAGATATCAGCATGAATAACATCACGAGACTACCAGAAGATGCCTTCAAGAACTTTCCCTACTTGGAAGAGCTGTAAGTATTTTACACACGTTAGAAGTTTTGCTACAACATCATATGGCTGTATAGAGTGGAAGGTGGGTGGAGAAACAGTGTGGAGCTGTGAACAGAAAAAGCAATTATACTTTAAAAATATAATCCTGTACATGTTTGGAAACCAGGACAGTAAATGCTACTTACAAGGGACTTTTTGCGGTAATTATTTTAATCATGGCTAGAGTGATGAAACATTCTAATTACAGTGTTATCCAAAGATAACACAAGAGTTGTGTAATTACCATTGTTTCTGAAGGAGCTACAGTATAGCTGTTGCATAAGTTCCATAAAATAGATGTTGCTTCATTTACTGTGGAGCTGTGTTCCATTGTCCTTGTAGGCTGCAGATGCAAGGCTTGCAAGCCCGTCCTGACCTACATGAGAAATTCTGTGGTACAGGGCTTCTTGTTATTAATTTCTCTGGCAGAATTTTTTTCCCCACTTCCCATCTCCCTTTTGTGCTATGCTCATTTTAGCTTTATTTCATTGTGTTTTACTTAACGGCTGCTTGGATTTCTGAATCCTCGAGTTCACGTGGTCAGTATTTTGCTGAAGCCTTTAGGGAGATGCCTTTGCAATGCTGTGGAGCATGCTTTCACAGCGCAGTCCTTAATTAGGTTGGGTTTCAGAGTCAGTAAACAAGGGAGGCAGGTTTGACATTCACTTACTACTTTAGTAAGTACTATTATGTGACAAGTGCTTTCTGTGTGCCTTATAATTTCCTTATCTTTGAAGAGGGGGTAAGAGTAAGGGTTCAACCTTCGCAAGAGAGCTTTGAGAACTTCCAGTACTAGGCAACAGATAAGACAAAACCCCTGCAACTTGCTTTGCTTCTCTTATATTTTCAGTGACAAAAGTAGGATTTTTTGTATTAAAGAACATCTAAAATACAAATTAAGCTGTCTCTATTTGTGACTTTGGCAAGACTAGGACTATGAATGCTGCATTGAGAGGTTTTTCAGTAAAGGTGCCTTAGGAAAGAACAGCTCATTTCTCCAAAGAGACAGCTAGGAAAGTGTTGTGCTGACTTTACCAATGAGGAAACAAGCACAGAATGGAAACCATTTGTAGAGGGCAAAAGGATAAATGAACCCCATAGCAAAAGTGCAGATAAAGCCCTGAACCCTTTGACACTCATTATCTGCTATAACCAGTACAACCACCGCACCTCACTGGAACAAAGATATTGAGAAATTGATAAGAGATGGATTGCTTGCTTCTGAAGAAAGACCTCGGTTCCTGAAAGCTTCTTCTTTGCACCTCAGCCTCACTGGTTGCTCTAATAAGGTGTTCCACCTCTCCTTAGAATTTTGATGTCTTATATCCTGGTAATGTAACAGCTGCCATTACTAGTGCACTTAACTCCATTTTACCTGATTCTTAAATAGTTTTGACTCAGGTCAGCATAGTTGTGAAGTGCAGTTGAGTTTATTTATGTCAGATGAATTGTGTGTGATATCTTATTTCATGTTTAACAGGTTCTGGTTTGTTCCCTCTGATTTTAGGTATTGCTTAAATCTGCAATATAGTCAAGAACGCTTTATGAAGAAAAATAGATTTTCAGATGGTACATGTGTGTCATTGACAGAATTTAAGACAGGCTCTATGGCAGGTGTAGTCAGTTGGGAAAAAAAAAGAGATCTAGGAAAGCTTGCTTGACTTCAGAATACACACTAGCCAACATTCCGTGTGTGCTTTATAATAGGTGCTGCTGTATGTCTGTATGTTTTGTTAGACTGGATTTGTAATCCTCCCCTTTTTTAAAAAATTCTTCATAGGCATATTTCACACCAGAAGTTGAAAAACCCGAACAATTCTGTTTTCCCAACTTAGATGACTGTGGGAGACTTCATTTTTTTCCCCTCAATAAGTAATTAAGCAATAAAACCTAACTGGTGGGTGTGCATATTGTGTAACTTCATAAACCTTGGGGTGTGTCAGGAGGTAAAGAGGAAAGGCAGAGCCTTCAGCCATCATCTGTTGCGCTTATTGCCTAAGAGCCATTTGCTAAGTGTACCTCGTTGTCCCCCTACATTCCAGGTTTTCAGTTTGGAAAAAAAAATAGGCTAGCATTAAGCTCAGAATTATGTGTGAACACGCAGAAGCTTTAAGTCATTTTTAGCATGCTTACCTGGTGGGTTAAAGCAACTTCTGGGAAAGAAAACCCCAAACCAAAAACACAAGTAAACTCCAGATTCACTGGTTTCAGTTCAAGTTATTCTTAAATGGGAATATAATAAAGTAGTTTCAAATGAAAGCAGCTTCCCTCCTTAACAGAAATGACCAGCACCAGATATGACACGTTTCTGCTTCATTCTGCCTATTCCTTTTTCTCTGTGGTACCGGGTACAAAAATATTTAATTCTTTATTTTTCATGGTTACGAGCAGCAACAACTGAGCTCTCGTACTTCCGACAGTGCAACCACAATTTTTCCTCTCTATGATTGTCAAAGTTTCTTCCTGGCTTTTATTTATAGTTGAACAGATCCAAATTCTGACTGCCAGGCGCTAGCAAAGTTGGTTTTTCAGCACGCAAACCTGGGGGTTAGTCTCTATGCCAAAGAAAAATTATGTAAAGAAAAGACTTAAAGTGGGGTTGGAATCTGTGCTAGAAGTGACTTTTCATAGAAAAATTCTCCCAAGAATTACATGTCTAAAGCAAATGAAAATCCCCCAAACGAATGGGAGTGCATTAAGTACCCACACCAGCATGGACTGTGGTATGTCTGTCTGCATAGAGGAGACAGCCCCAGACACCTATACCATGCCTTAGCCCTCCCATTGTCAAATGCTGTGTTCGATTAGCCCTTGGCAGAGTTTGCTAATTAAAATTGCAAAATAGTATCATAAAATTTAATTGAATGTAAATGGAGCAATTAGAATATATTATTTAGGCAACTGAGTTGCATGTATGGAGAGGCTGAGATTTAAAAGTGCAGTAGGAGTCACTTAAAATGGGGATTGTCGTTTCTTCAATGCCATGAATTATTTGGTAGCCTGGAGAGGCTTCAGAGGATCACTTTGTGAATCCTAAAACGAACACTAGTGAAAGAAGCAGAGTACCTGACTTGGGAAAGCTGGCTGCTCAATTCAAAAGTGCCTTCTGCATCACTAGAGAGGAGGCAAATCGGGTGCTTCAATTATGCATCCCAGGCTGTTTCTAGATGTTCTGGGTTATCCGAGACACCCACGCCAGACTGACAGGTCTGATGCAGATGAGAAACTGATGGCTGCTGTGAATAGTAGGTGGGGCCAGGTGGAAGAGGACACCTGAAATGGCACTAAATGGCCATATTTAGGCAGCTGACTCCCCGGCAAAGTATCAAATTTGCAGGAATAATCTGAGATTTTGTAACATTGAGATCGTGTCCTATCAGAGTATTACTCACAGGTACAAGAAAAGGGATTTTGCCCATTTTGTCCATGGGCAGAATCTGCCCATTGGGTTGAGTGCTCCGTGTACCCTCATTCGCAGCCTCGTCATGTGTGTCACTGCATAGCACAGTTACCATATGTCTGCAGGATTCTATCACTATTTATATATGTTATAAAAATTCTCCGTGTCTGTGTAACTGATACCCATCTGGAAGTAATTTGCAAACTATTGAAATGGCAATGGTCAGAGTCAGTGCGAAGCAGACCACCAAGGGTTTTGCCTTAGCAGTTAATGATGTGTATTCTTCAGAAAATGCTAACATAAATATGCTGCAGCCCTGAACATGATATGGAAACTAAAAATTCTTGAAGAACTTGGCCATGGTTTTCTAACCACACCTTAAAGTATTTATAGAAAGCTAGAAGAGGAAAATATAACTAGATAATGCAGTGTTTTTGGAAAGTAGAAACCATTTTCCAGTGTGAATTTTTAACTGGAATATCCAGGCTGTGTTATGTTTTGATGGCCTTCTGGAAGGTGGCAGTCCCTTCTAATGTTTAAAGTTACCTAAGGTAGTTTGAAGGATTTTACACTCTATTTGTGAATGATCTGTTAGATTACTTAGAAAGGCAGTCTCTTGTTGAGGAAGGCAAATCAAAATGATTTTTATTCTTGGCCAGTTTTCCAGGCTGCCTTCAGAAACTTGAACCACTCCAATAAAGCAGAAATATCTTTGACTTAATGACCTTTCAAGCTTGTTTTGATTTCCACTCTTAACCCTTTAAAATGTTGTCATCTTATTTGCCCTGCACTCATGGGTAAGATTTAGATGATAAGATTTTAGCTGTCTGGCTGCTTGTCCATGTGAGAAGAAGAGGACTGCAGGCTGTTGGGTATAAAAACCATATCACACCCAGTGATACTGCATGGAAAATAATCCTTCCTGAAAGCACCAACAGACAGGAGCACTCCATTACCTTCCAGATGTGTACTGACACCAAGATCTTTTGTCAAGGTCTGCTGTGTTTTTGTTTTTTGTTCATACATGATATGAAATCGTCTCTCCTCTGTGACACTACCTTCAGATACTGGTTTTTTGTCAGACAGGGCAAAACTTTGTTATGGTTTTTATTGAATGGCTGGATGAGAATGGTTGGGGAAATAATAAAAGGAAAACTTAGTTCAATAAAAGTTTTCTGTTTTCTGAAACACAATGCTAATCTGCTTTTTGAGAGATGAATAAACAGTGAGTGAGAGACCACACATGTGCAACTAATTTTTGCAAGAAAAGAATAGTGCGACTGAGCATTTGCTTGACTATTTAATTATATCCATGCTGATTACAAGTCTTAAGAGGTCTTGCTTAAATATCTCCTCCCCTCCCCGGCCAAAGTCTCTGATCATGGCTTTTAATTGACAAAGTGTATTTTAGGAACATAAGGATTAATTAAAATGTATACTAGCAGTGAAAATGAGGTGGGTTTTTGCCATAAGGCTGTAATCAGGAAGTATCTGCAAGGGAAATGTCTAGAGTTATTTTCCCTCTTGACTGCAGCTGAAGATGACCACCTGGCTGAAATGCCACAGCTGTTTGCTTTTGTAGTGTCTGTTTCAGTGTGTAATTTAGATGATACCCTTCCTTCTAATTTCTGCATCAGCACCAAGTTGTATTATCTTAGAGCAGGGAGGGGGAGTACTGTGTCTTTTTTATTACCTGGGTTTTATGAATAAGACATGTCTTGGAGTTATGCCAAAGCTGGGCTGTTAGTGCAGGATGCTTTGTCTTTCCTCACCTGGCTGTGTAACACTTGGTGGAAGGACTTTCTTTGTCCTTCAGCGCTAGGTCTTTTCAAGCAGTATTTCCAAGGTAGTGTGCAAATGTTGATGAGATGGTGCAATTCTCTTCTCTTTCACATATGCGAGAAGTCCCACGGTTTATAGTTAGAAGCTGGAGATGAAGGACTTCTTTTTGAGTAGAAAAGGTAAGGATGAATCTCCATGTTGTCCTGATGCCTTGTGTTAGCTCACATGTGATAACTAAAACTGGGGTTAAACATCCTCTTGTGAAACAGACTGGCACGACTGGAGACATTACTGCCCCACCTCTGTCAATGCAGCCCCAGCAGCGGAGTCTGAGGAACAGGCAGAGATCTTTCTTCAGCTGCTTTTTCACAAAGGCAGCCAGCGTAGATACCGGCTGTTGGTTTTTCAAAAATAGCCATCTGACATGAGGTTGGAAGCCAATGAGTGCCCTTCATCGATCTACAAGCTCTGAATATTTGAACAGCTGGAGGAGGTGAATTCCAAGAGGTAACGCTTTAGTGAAAAAAATGTAAGGTGTAGGTTTCACGTGTGGTAGCAAGTTAAAAGCCTAACAACTTGACCAGCCAGCTCACATTAGAAGCGCTTGCTGCCTTGTGTGCACCAGAGCTTTAGAAAGCTTCAGCATGTTGTAACTTGCGCCTTCAAATTCTAGTCAAGACAAACCTTTAGGCAAAGACTCCCAAGTAGAATTAACCACAGTCAGCTAAGATATTTTTAAACATCACTTACTTGGTCTGCATTAGATGCTAAATGATGTTTAAAAACATGTTGGCCAACCTATGTTTAATTAGTGTTTTCTTATCTCTGCGAGTCCTAAATCAATTTGATTCTGGATGAGTTTCAATCATGCTGATACAAGAATATTATTTCTGTAGCTTAGAAGGTTCTTTCTCTGCTTGACAGTTGCATGTTTTTTCCTGTTTGTGGGGACAGATGCTAGTTGAGTGAATTCCATTGTTTTTTAGAAGATGAGGAAGTTTCTTTCTTTCCAGTTTGTGTTTCTACATGTTAATTTCCAAAGTTGGCATGGTTGTGTATAAGGATCCCAAGACTGGTTATTCTTCTGCAAGTACTTTTAGAGGACAACCAAACCTTTTCCTTATCTGGTTTTTTTTTGAGTTTCAGTGTTCAGTTCACATGCACATACTCAGAAGCTGGCTTAGCTAAATGGCCTGAAGGCTGAACTTTGTGGTGTTACACTTCAAGACCAGTCTTACAAGCCTGAATTTATTATGCTGCCTGAGTTGCCAGGTTGGGGCTGTCTGAAGGTATAAACCAGATAAGAAAATTCTGGAGGCTGAGCAGTAACTTGAGAAGCTCTCAGGCTGTGTCTCTCTGAGTACAGTTCTCCAAACAGTGCTTGTACCATGGAGTCTTCCTCCTTTAGGTTTCAGAAATTGGAGTGTGGAACAAAATGTGTATGTTTGTGAGTGATCAGGTGGCCAGTTCCACCAGTTCTTGGGGTCTCAAGAGTCATCACATGAGCTCTACAAAATCCTGAGACAGAATAGGAGAAAAAAATAAATCCTATATGTTGAAGGTAAATGCCTTATCCTCTGAGGGCATAATTGAGTATATTCTGTGATCATAGTTTCATAGTATGATGCTGTGTGTTACCATAAGAAGACGTGGTGATGCCATTCTTTTCCCTCCTTTCCTCCCCCTGCTTGGATGTTTGTAGTTTTGTATCTTTTGTATGTACAGAGATACTTCTGCCTAATTAGCCCAGGTAGATGTTCTGGCACAGAAATAGTAACCAGATTCCTTTTTCCTGCCCTTCTTATATAAAAGCAAGATTCTAGATGATTCTGTTAAAATATTTGCTTTTATTTCAGCTGGAAGAAAGTTAACAGTCATCCTAAACTGAATCAAAGAATCATACTGAAAATTACTTCCATTTCTCTAAAGTCATTCATTGTGAAGTGTCTGCAGATCCTGGGTCTTGTATTTACCCAATATGTATTTGAAGTGGTAACAGAAGTTTAATTGCCAAATGTACATGGACTTGATCCACTTGTCCGTTTTGCAGTGTCACTTGCTAGATGCGTGGTCATTCAAAAGATCCTGTGCTTGGATAGCCAATAAATGCCAGGACAAGAGACAAGGCTGTATGAACAGACCAAAGCAGCTTTGAGGATTTACTGTATCAGCAGCAGTTTTTTCACCCTCTCATGTCTGACCATTAACTTGTTTCATGATCTTGGAAACCTTCTGAGCATCCGAATACCACAACCTGCTAAAAGCACAAATCTGTAGTTAATTGAGTTGTTGCATCCCAATTGATCAAAAGCAAGCTCAGTGGCTTGCAGATATCTCTTGTCTCTGCTGTGTGGGCTAGGTAAGGGAAATGTGCTGAGATAGCTATCAAGGGAAAGGTCTACCTGGCCTTTGGTAAAGCAAAGGAAAGTTACTGCAACATAGTACAAGGCGCGCAAAGGCAAGTAGGGAGAAGTGAATGCATTTTGTAAAATATATTCTGCATTTTGCTTTGGAGGTGAGAGGAATCAAAATTGCTTTCTGCAACAACTTAGCATTACTGCTGTAGACTAGGTGTTAACCTGTTTTCAAGACATGATGATATTCCTGCGTATGTTTATTACATATATGTCCATGTTAAAAAAAAATTATCCAAACTTCTGAGTTTTTTTGCTGTGGAATACTAGTTGGGATTACAAAGGCTGCTTGTTTCAACAACTTGTAGTGTATAATAATTGTTTTATGTTGTATAATTTCTTCTGGTGCGTGTGTTGTGGCCTGTGGATTGTACTTTGAGAAGGTCTTGCCCAAATACAGATCCTGCTTGAAAATGAAGTGATAGAACATCTTTTGCATGGTTGTGAATGGTTGCTTTCCTGAAAATCCATCATAATTTATTTTCCTGTTAACAAAAAAAAAAAGAATTCTTTGATGGTCCATGAAAGCATTATCATAGAGCCATATTTTATCTTGTGGTAGATGGCTGGTGACTCTTGCTGGCAGTTTAACCATAGAACTTCTGAATGAGCTTTTGACTTCATAATCAATCAGTTTAGTTTACTTAGATATTTTAGCTATTTAGACCTGAAATGCATTTTGAAAACAAGCAATTATCTTAAGGTTCAGTGTAAGTTTGAGAAAGCTGTAAATCCTGGAAAGGGAAGGATCGTGACAGGAAATGGAGTTGGTACAGTTTCAGTGCTGGTTGTAGTTACAGTCTTCTTTCTTCAGTCCTGATGTGTCAGTGTACATACTCACAGTTTTATAAATAATGGTTGAGGTTGTATAATACTAAAACTACTGCAAGAAAAGGAGGATACAAATGCATTTTCCATTAGCAGCAGCAGAATAAAGTATCCATTTAGTTTTGTTAAATTGGCGTGGAGGAATTTTGAGTAATCTGTAGGTAATAGATTGGCTTCCCAGCAGTTCAGCAGGCTGCAGCTGACAAAAGTCCCAAAGGGGCTGTTCGCTACTCACAGATAAGCAAAGCCAAATTTAGTCTGGAGACACAGCTTCCATTTTCCAGCTCTTCCCTTTCTGCAGCTGCGTGTCTTGGGTAGGAGCTGTCTGCAGAGGTGTGTGCCCTCACCAGGCAGGGCATCCACCCCTGCACGAGGGATGCAGCAAAACCCTGTATTTTCCTGCAAATGGCTGTACTTCTGTAGAGCTTCAAACCTTGATAAATAAATTGTAGCACATAAATATGCATCATCTGTTAAGAAAAGCAGAATTCTCTTCCAGAGTGACTGCTGTTCTGGCACAGATGGAAACGGAAGCTCTTTTTTTAGGTTGGAGGAAACACTTGCTGGGCATCATGGATTAAGTCACCTCTGAGGCATTTTCAAAGATTACTTCTGTTGTGGGAGAACTTAAAGTAAAATTCAAGTTTGTATTTGGGAAGCAGAGAGAACTCAGAAAAAGTAGAAGTAAAAGATAGGCATATAAGGGTGGAAGAATAGTTCAATGTAAGACAGCACAAAAAGTAGAGATTGAAAAAATACAGGTGCGGAAGCAGTGAAATATTTTCCAATGGGATGGAAATAGGTAGGTAAAACTAGATGTTGGCTAGGCAGAGGAGCAGTGATGGATGTGGAAGGTTCAGCCTTGACTACACATTGAAATAGAAGTCTTGGGTCTTACCAGAAAGCAGCTAATGTAGAAGTAAAAATAATAAATCAGGTGTTTTATTATGGCATGTCAGGGTTGCAGTCTGTGTCACTATCTGAATTTGATCTGTAGAGAAAGCAGCCATTATATTTTTATCAGAGACAAGACTGATAGAAGACTGGGAGCATCTCAGAATACCACCAAGAGGAAAAGAGAAAACAACCCAAAATCCACAGCAAAACCATTTTCTGTACGAACATAAGACCTTCGGATGGACAGAAGGAGGAAAAACTCTTTGCTCAAGTATCCTGAGGTTCATTACCATCTGGGATGCAAGACAAGGAGGGAGGTTTCCAAGAAGTTTGTATTACATCCTGTCATAATAAGAGTGATGTTTTTAATTTTTACCTGCAAAAATGTGTCCTTGGGACATCCTCCCTGATCGTTGGAGTGACAGCAGTGATTAACTTGGCTTGGTTAATGTGCAGCTGGGTTGCCAGACTCATAATTGCAAAAGTTTTAATTTCCCAAAAGAGAGAAAACAGTATTAGCTGCAGTTTCAGTGCAAGAACCAGGCTTGCTGTGTACTCTGGGAATGAGACACCATGAAAGGCTAATCTTCAGCCACATTGCATTCTGGTGTCTGTCATAACAGTAAGGTGTCCTCCACATCTGGAGATTATTTACCGTGTCACTTAAAATAATGATTAAAGGGTATTGCTCACCTCTGTATGACAGGATAGCAGAAGTATTTTGTCCTCCCTGTGTCCTACTCTGTTATCCTGCTATGCTGAAATTGATTCTGTAAATCAGAATTTGTCCAAATTTACCATTAAAACACTCAATTTTATTTTTTTTAAAGTAAAAATAATTTTTTACTGCAACATTCCATGCTAAGCAATTACAAGATTGCCCACCTGGAAGAAAGATACCTACTGTGGCCATTCATGACAGCTGTGACTCCACTGCAGAAACCTCTAAGGTTTAACTCAGATGCACTAATTCCAGATACCTGCAGTCCTTGGCAGTGTCTCCAAACAAAGGGAGTCAGGATAGAGTTAGCAGAAATACTCACGGTCAGTGTGATACACATTTCCATCCCACTTCAGATGATGCCTGCTGCTGTGTCTCTGTGCCGTGAGAAGCAGGGGATAGCAAATAAAGTTTTTGGTGGCCTTAGAGCATGGCAGGATGCTTTACAGTGGTCGGTTTAATTCACTTTTACTGTCTTTGTGGGTGAATCTGTTTTGCAGCCCGCTGCCTTTTGGAAAAAGAGTTCCAATTAATGGTGATGTACCTTGGTTCAGTGGCAACAGATGGACTTTCAGACCAGGCTTCTGTAGCCATTTCCACTCAGAATGCAGGGAAGGATGGGTACTCAGCCCTTGACAGTGTAGGGCTGCCTGCAGGTGCTGCTTTGTGGCAGTGTGAAGTTGTCCCACCACAGAGCAGAAATTTCCAGAGCTGCTCCCAAGCAGGATAATGAGTTTTACTGCAAGGAGATGAAGGTTGTGTCCTTTCTGTGATTGCTAGAGTTTTGGCCTTGGTAAAGCTGTGATTTCCCTTAGCCTATTTACCATGTGCGTGAGGGAGAGAGAAACAGAGATACTTTTAAAATATTTAATAATAAATATTTTTAAGGCTCGCTGTAAGAAGGTAACATGGAAAACCTGATTGATGATTTCAGTGACGTCTTAATTTATAATGCTGTACGTGTGCTATACTGCATGCTATTAATTTTTCAGTTCTCTTTTTAAAATGAACCTGGTGATGTAAAGAGAAATGTTTCCTTCCGTCCAGCTGCTGAGGGAGGCGTGTTGAGAGCACTGATCTTTGCCTGCTTGAGAGCTGCAGCTGGAAGCCCCTCACGAGCAGCTCCCCAAGGCTAGGATGTGAATGATAAATGGGTATTTGGCAAACTGATTGGTAAAGCCTTTGCACACTTCCTGGAACACTCCCAGATGGTGGAGAAATGGAAATGTAATTGATTGCATGGGTTGGGTTTTTTCTATAAGTCGGTTGCAAAAAAGGCTGAAGAAACAGGAGTTGCCTTGAGGTAGGCAAAGTCCTACTATTTGAAGTCACACAAGTCTTGCTCTGGCTCAGCTGTAATTTGTTTCCAGTGCTCCTAAGGTTGTTTTTAGTGACATTCAGGTGGGGGAAGGCTATTCCAACTGTATTTAGTTTAGCTTTTTTAAAACTAAAGTAATAATCCCCAGTCTTTTTGGGAGAGGGAGCAGTTACAGCAGATTCCTGACAAGCCACACACAAACACACACCAGATTAATGGGGAACCTTGGCCGAGCTGCAGCCTGAGCTGCCTGACACATTTAGCACGGCTGCCACTCCTTGAATTGTGTAATATGTAATCTTAGTAATGTTTGTATGCAAAATGATTCAGTGCTACAACCTCAGTTAAATTTTGTTTGATTTAAGGATTTGTATTTTGCTGTTTCAAACACATTTTAACATAAACATGTTTTCCAGATTACTGGCTCTCTGCTGTAGAGACCCAGCATGTTTCATCAGTACTTTTTCCTGTTTACAGTAAACTTCTTAGGAAATTGTTAAAAAGAATGACATGAAATATTGCAAACCTCCCTCCACATCCCCCCTGTCAAAAGTTGATTTGGACAGCTACCGACAGCAAAATGAATTTTAGGGGAATGTTTAGTTGCCATCTGGAAACTTCCATTAATGTTAAAAATTCGAAGTATTTGAAAAATCATGTCCCAGCTCTGACATTCTGAGGTTGCTTGCCAGCAGGCAATTTCAAGAATAAGCATACATAGATTCTTGTTTTTTCCCTTCTAGTTTCAGAGCTGTTTGATTATACACAAGCCATGCAGACAAACTTTCCTCAGCAGTCAGCAGACATGGGGGTTTTTTTAAGCGTGCTTGTACTGATGTCAGAGCCATAGCTATGGCAACTGGGGTGTGTGTGAAAATACCAGAACTAAAAACATCTACCTTAACAAGCAAGAGTAACACAGTTTTCTGTGAACAAATAGTATCTTCTGCTGTTACCTTCTTGTTCATGAAGGTGTTCTTGTCCTCATCTCCCTTGGTTTATAAATAAAACCATCTGCATTTGAGAAATGGATTTAATAAACATAACGAGCATCCTCTCTATCAGGCAGCATTTTATTAAGTCACTAACTCTGTTGCAAGCAGATTTATGTAAGCATTAAATGCTTTGGGTAATCTTTTTTATGTAGTTAGAGAAGAAGATAAAAATGTAATAACATTGCTATGTTCTGGCAAGCTGATACTTTAGATGTTGCTCCTGTTATTTCCTTTGTTTGCCTCTTTGAAATAATATTTTCCCTTTACTGTGTCGGGCTTGCTTCTCAGTGCCCTGTAACAGCAGAGGTGGGTTTTGGTACCCTGTCACCTTTGTTAAAGCACATTGATTGTTATTTAATTATTAACGGTTATTGGATTGTACATAGTATTTCCAGGGATGATTTCATTGCACAACCTTGTCCAATATTGCTTTTGCTTAGCTTGGTTATGAAATCAAGTCTGAAAGCAAATACTTTGGCTGAAATTATTGCATCTTTTGGCAGTTACGGATTACCAGGTGTTTTGCATTATTGTCCTTACCCTTGCTAAAATACAACTATTAGCAGACCAGCCAAGGCTGGACTGCACAGGGTCTGCTGGTCAGGGGAGAGGTAAAACCATTGAAGAAAAAAAAAAAGTGTGTGAAGGGGGGATGAGCTGTTTGGAAGCAGCTGTTTTGATTGCTGTTTCTGCTTTCCTGCCTCGTATTCTGCAGCATCTCCTGTATTTATTACTTTTAATATCACTGTGATTTTCATAATTTACTTTGTGTTGATTCCTAGCAGTCCGAGTTTGAAACCAGCCACATTTTGAGAGAGACTTAGCATGGCAGAGAATTCTGTTCCATTTCTCCCTCCCCCAAAAGAGTTTCCTTTCCTGAAAAGTTCCTCCAAATAGCTAACCAAAAAGATGAAATATTACCAATATTATGTCTTGGTCATATCAACTGGTGACCTGTCAGCACTGTGTGAACATACCTCTTTCTTGTGAATAGTGTTTTCATATTTGGGATTCTCGCAGAGACTTCTGCTGCTTTGCAGAAGCATCTAGCTATTTTAACAGCTATTTGTTTGCAGCATCTAGCTATTTTTACTTGTCTTCATACTTTCTTTAGAAACTGCTGTATAGATTAAAAATATGTGGATACCAGAGCATGTGTTTCAGTGGAGCAGTGCTGGAAGCACTGTGTTGATAAATGCACTTTCCAAACTAGTACCATAAGAAGGCCCTTCATCGTTCTAGGGTGTGTTTTTTCTAGAATGTTTGCAAAAGAATATCCATGAGGCCGAGTAATGCGTTCTCATGGTTAAAAATGTGCAATAAGTAAAATAACTGTTACAAACTTGGAAGATTGTGAATGTAGCATAACTTGCGTGCAAAATATGTAATTGCTTGCAAGATTCAATATATGAGTGATTTTCCTTGGTAGATTGTTTCAGAAGTACTGTATTTTGTGACTGAAATTATTATTGCAATTTTTTTCCAGGCGACTGGCTGGCAATGACCTTACTTTTATCCATCCAAAGGCCTTGTCCGGGTTGAAAGAACTCAAAGTTCTGTAAGTAATTGGGTTTTAGCGCTTCATAGCTAGCTGTATGCTTTCTTAGTGCACAGACAGACTATTTACTGGTAGCATGGAGGAAATTTTTTTGCCCTCCGTCCTCCGAAAGCATAGCTCTCCTTCTTACATTTTTTTTTTTAACAAAGTCTGCTGAATGTGGTTAAGATGACAGTGATGAACTTGACTAAACTGTAATTGCTGCATTTTATTAGAACATTTATTTGTTTCTGAAGTGTATCTTGTAGCAGAAGAATCAGAGGGAAAATCCTAAGAAGGACATGTAAAGCTCTTGTTATTCTCACCCTCTCAGCATACTCTGTCAGGTGCCCTGACATTATCAGGTAGTACTAGTACTTAGAGATTTAATACACTTTTTGAATTATTCCCTACTGGTGATGGAAAAAAATTGCTATAGTTAGATGCTTCTCTAGGTGAAAATGGCTTACTCTTAAAAAAACATTTTGTTTTTCTTTCTGAGATAAGAATTTTTATGTCAACTGTTTTTCTACAGCTAAAGATAACAAAAGCTAGCAGAGTAATAGGTAATTAATTAGAGACATACTCTAAAAAATAGCAGATCTTGATGTTATAAAGAAAAAAGAGATTAACAGATACTGTAAGCAGGGTACAGATCAGGGAACTGCCCATCTGCAATACTATTTAATATAATATTTTGTAAATTGAATGCAGAATGTCAAAGGTCTTGAAGGCATATCCATTGAAATACTCAACACTGGAGGTGCCTGAAATTCAAGCAGTTCTTGGAAAAATTTGGGGCATGGGAAATGGACATTTAACTGTTAATTTAACTGTTAAATTAATTAAGTTTCTTGTCCACTTGAATTTCTACCCCAATATGCACCAAAACCGAGTAAGATTTTTTACATTCTCTTTATAAAAGAACTCATAGGACATACATTGTCCCATAAGAGAATTCTTAAGAAACCCACAACAGCATAGCTTAATTTAGCTTGGCCCAAAGGAGCTTTGTTGTGAGCACACTTTGTAAATTAGATTGGTAATACATTCTGTATTGATGCGACTTCAGGAACAATTAGAGGTTTGTGTGTTTTGTAGCATGTGTAAGATAACTCCACAGGAAAATTGTAAAATATTATCTCTCATAGCAAATTTGTACTAGTGTTAAGTTGTTAAACCTCTTCAGTGAGTTCCCAAGGGAATTTCAGCATGTTGTGTTCTTGTTCTCTGCAAGTTGATACTATTAATGAATGAGTTGTAAATAAAACTGAAATGGGCAATTTTCTTGTTTCATTGTTGCCTTTGGGTATGTGGTCTTGATACTTCTACATGCTTTTATATACACTAGAAATCTGGGAAACCATAACAGGACTGTGGGTTTTTCTGTCACCTCTACCCTTGATAAAAGATGATTATCAAATTCTACTTTATTAACACAGTGGGTTTTTACAGAACCCTACAGAACAACCAGCTGAAGACTGTACCTAATGAGGCCATCCGAGGATTAAGCAGTTTGCAGTCCCTGTAAGTTTCCTTACTTTGTTTTTTGTTTTCAATTGTTCTCCACTTTCCACTTTCAGTCACTCTGTACACCTTTGCTTCATTCTATAGAGTTATGAAGCATAATCATGTGTGTATAATAGTGTTTCTGGTAATGTAATTGCAACTGCAACAAAGTTTCACAAGTAAAATTCATAAGGAATTTTATTTGTCATCTTTGGTGGGGCGACCCAAATGCAAACTGTTTCCAAACTCAAACACCAGCTCCAAGATTGCTGTATGAATGCAGTGGTGGTGTAGTTAAACTATCATCCCTCTTGCGCGTCCTGAGGTGTTTAAGCAATTTTGAAATGTTGTGCAAAAATGAATGATGCCCAAGTCTTTTGTATCCAGAGGAGGAAAAGGGAAGCATTATTACCTGAGACGTGCATAGTATTGGTTTTACGGGAAGATGTTGAAATCTCACAGACAGTTATGAATACCGCAACCATTATTGCTAGTTGCACGTAAGGTATTTCACATGTGTTTGTACTATCTCATGGCTTATTATGTTTTATAAAGCATCTTAATCAGACCTTAATAGTTAGTTACAGCTCTCTAGGTGGTAGATGCCTATCACTGTGATGAGGAGGAGGAGGTGGGAAGGGTTTCAGAATTTTTCCTCCTTCCTGCTTACCTCCAGAGAGAGAGGGTAAATTATCTATTCTCTCTGTGCCAAAATTCAGGTTTCTGGCCCAAGATCCTGTTTCTTTTGGTGTTGTATCAGATTATGGATTTTTGAAAAAAAAAAAAAAAAAACCAAAAAAACAGTTTTGCAAAATAGATTTGCAAACTATTGCACAACTTTTGCAAAGGCGCTTTTCTTCATTCCCTAAGCTTGGATCTTGGCTCTGCTTCTCCAAGCTGCTTGGATATTCCAGTAAGCAGTGAATTTAACATCTGCATTTCACTCCTGTTTTAGCATGTGCCTAGGAGAGAAAATACCTTGGTCTTGGTGCAAATACTATGTATTGTAATAAAAACCCTTCAAATACTACGTATTGTAATAAAACCCCTTCAAATTGCATGATATGAATAAACCTTTAGTAATTATTTAAAACAAAACAAAAATTTCTTCTTGGCTTCCAGCATTTCTCTGATGCCAAAAAGAGAATCTGGTTTAGTAAAAATGTTTGTGTACAAATCATCCATTTCATTTTCAGTGAACATTCTTTTGTCTCTACATATTTACAGTAGTGCTCGTTCTCTAATTAAAGTTTAAAAACTAAAACTCCAGTTGCTGGAGATGATAATTTGATGATAATTTTATGTGCAAAGGGGAAGGAACAAAATTTAAGGGAAAAATAACAAATGTATAAATTAAGCTGTCATCTCTCCTTTTTTAAAAATTCATATTTTTTTAATATTTTTTGAAAGAAGACTATGTTAGAGCCAGTTTAAAGAGGCAAACATTTTAGTTTTGAAAAAATAGTGGGATGATAATGTAATATTGTATAATATAATCGTTATAATCACTTGACCAACATATCCTTACAATTAGAATATAATAGTAACAATTTAAAATGTGAGATTTCTCTTTGTAGGAGCTTCATTGTTCAAGTGCAAATGATAAACTGTATCAACTTTAGGATGGGGGAAAAAGGAGGAAATGAGGTTAATAAATAGTAGCAAGCTGCTTGTTACTTCTTTTTCTGAGGAAAACCAAATTGAGATTTCCAGATAGCTGTTGGAAATATGGTGGGCAAATCCAGTCTGGGAGTCACCGGTGTGAGAATCGCAGACAATTCTGAGTTTGAAGGATCATTGAATCCACCTCTCAAGTGAATGATATTGAACCCATGATCTTGGTGTAGTCAGCACCATGCTCTAACCAACTGAGCTAATCTGACGCTCAGGAAGGTTTTATCATGGGGGTTTTTTTTTTCCATCCACTGGTGTGAATCAGCCTTTGATTTGTCCCTCTCTGTTCCTGAGAATGATATCTGTCTGCATTACAAAACCACTGTAATTTGTTAGAATGGGCAGGAATTTGAGAGTAAATAGAGTTTTGAGACAAGTGTAGTGAGAAATGTAAAGCATTTTTTCTATGCAATTTGTTTACTTCACCAGAATGCATTTCTATGATTTTAATGAATTTCAGGAAAACTTCATTAGCTTTACTCATGCATAATTACACTGATATTCATATCTCCTAGTAATGCAGATAGCACCTTCTGGCAAAGGACCAGAAGAGTGGTCCTCTGAATTTTGTGTCTGAACATGTCAGTGCCCTGCTTTATTAATCTATTAATAAAAAACGAAAAAAGTGATTTATTCCTCTCCCAAAGGAATTTGTATGGATTCAAAACTCCCAAGTTGCTGTGAGCTTCTTTTAAAACAAATAACTCATTGCAGAATATATGTTAGAAAACCTGCTTCTGCTCTTTTAATATATAATCTCCATCCCAAACCTGCAAGTTAAAACATTGCTGAACTGACCCCCTTTTGGCAGTTTCCCAGTTTGCTCTGAAGTGTGGTTCAGGGGGATTTTTTTCCCTTAGTGAAGGCATGAGTTATTAAATTCCTCATAAAACCTTACAGTATATTGATAATAATTTGATTTGAAACTCCTTTACAACTATTTTCTGTCTTAATACGCTCCCATTTGTTGCTTCATAGGAAGACAGTTGCCACACTGTATTAACAAGCTCAATAAACATACGTGGGTGGAAATAAAGAAGACGGTTACATGAGCTTCATGATCTCTAGTGTTTATATTACAGCTGGTGCCTAGCCAGCCTGGTTCAGAATACTAAATGACAGCTCTTCATTTTCTGTTTGCATTGAATATTTTCCCCAGCTCTGGCCTCCAAAAGAGAGTTGGAATAGAGTTCTTTTTATGGAGGTGAAATTTAGCAAAATTAAGGAGTTTTACTGAGTGGAAGCTTACTGTGTAGCACCCTGGAAAAGTTTATTTGGCAGGATGAGATCTCACATTGCAAAATGCTGTGGGACTGCTCTGCCAAGGGAGAAGGCACTGCTTGTCCAGCCTGTGCCCACCTCTTCTGGTAGCAGAAAAACCTGAAAGAGCTTCACAAATGTAAACAATAGTCTTGATGCATTTTGCTAACTGCACAGCACCAACAGCGTGTTTTTGTTCTCCTGAGGCTATGCAGTGGTGTGGTGTGTATTCTAGATCTGGCAATGGTATCGGTGAGGTTTATGGGCGATCCTGGGGTCACTCGGAGAGCCAGAGGGAGCACAGTGCTGTGCTGCTCAGCAGTGTGCACGGCTGCTTCCTGGGAATGGCTGGGAAGCCATTAAAGAAAGTAACTTCTTTAAATGCCTTGGCGTTTGGGAGCTTCATATTTGGGAGGTCTTATTTTGGTAACACTGTTTATTCTGAGCTTTGACCCAGAATCCGGGGATTTGTTAAACGGGTCTGTAAACTACAGCAATTTTTAGGGTTGCTCTGATTGGTGCAGAAACCCAGTTACATAGGAGTTCTAAGTCATAGCACAGAATATTCCAGTACAGTCCCCAGTGTGTGACAAATGTTGGAATTACACTATTTAAACAAAGACTTTCAGATGCTTTTACAAAGGAAAATTTTATTCCACTTGAATTAAAACACCCACAAACCTAATTGCCGTTGTCCATTTGCCATCAAATCCGGGAGCGTTCTGAAAGCCAGTCAATATCTGCTAATGTATTGGGTATGATTTATTATAATAGTAATTCTACTGTCCCAGCACATGTGCACACATGTCCACATGCAGGCAATATTAGAGCATTCTGCAGCAACAGTTCAAAGCACTGCAGCTTAGCTGTTCTGCCAGATTCCCAAATTGTGGGATTTGGGATCATGCCAGCGTGATACTCAACTGAGATAGCTCCTGCCTTTCTTGTTGTGTGGGTGTTCACCTGAGCTGCAAGGGTAAGTGTCTTCATGCATGTGGTCAGCAGGCATTTTCTGCAGTTCCTGGTGGCAGTTCTGGCTCCCTGAGCAGCCCAGTCTGCGCACAGCAGGATCATAACCAGTTTTTCAGTCTGCTTTCCTGTCTTAGGAGGCTGGAGCAGGCTTGAGGCAGGATAAGGCAGGAGGCATTAATGTGATGATCTGGGATGGGATTATATTTTCTGGGAGTAGGAATTGTCTTGAGCCAGGCAGGAAAGACTAGGGTCTTAATGTAGAACTGAAAGGAATGAGAACAGAGTGATGGTTTGCAGGGTAAAAATGTATGGTAAAAGCATGGGGACAGAGATTGGAGGCATATTTCAGTCAGGACACATTTAAAGTATGTGCTATAGCACGTATCAGCTACAGTCTTGCACTTGCAGCTTTTTTGTATTTTAGGAAGGATTTCTTACACAGATCAAGTTAATAGCTGTATTTATTTTAGAAGTCCAATCTAGAAACATTCTACTGGTAATGAAACTGCCCAATTTTAAGCCATAGTTCATGCTGGTGACAATTTCAGTAATGTAAATGCAGAATTTGTCAGAAGGGAAGATACATGAATTTGAAGAGGACAATACAAACATAGTCTTAAAAAATACACAGTTCTGTTCTAATTCTACTATTTTCTTCTTGAAGAGTGCTTTAGGGCTCACGCTGATGATTTTGTGATTCTGAATTATGGAGTTTGGAAGGACAAGAGCAATCTGTAGGGACAGCCATGTCTGGGAGGCTGTGGAAGGTGTTCATCAACAGCAATGACCTGATGAAGCTAAGAAGCTTTAAATGGTTTTATGTGTAGTTATGCACGTCTAACAGTAGCAAGGCTCTTTTCAACTAACCGCCTTTTAATGGGTTGTCTTCAGAGGTTTTCTAGTTTCCTGCTCTGCTGTTGTTAAGGGGTTAAAGGGGATCAGCCCTCAGGTTTAGTCTGTGTTAAGATATGGGATTAATCAGAATGTGTCAATTTCTTCCTTTGTCATTTTCTTTATAACCTGCAGAACCAATACAAACTTAAATACATGCAATGTTTTTCTTCCTTGAGTATTTAGAGTTAAGAATGTGTAAGAGCTCTTCTGAGCAAATTTGATTGTGCTGAAAAATCTTTAAATATACTGCTTTGTACACTTCCCATACTTGCTGAATGACAAGAGTTGATATTTTTATGCCATCTTTACCTTTAGAAGCTGTTCTGGTTTTATTGAAAGTGATGTATGGGTGTTTCTTGTGAACTTAGGGAATTTATGGGACTATTGTAGCCTTTTTTTTAACAGTCTGGGCTTGCTTAAGGAGTTGGTAAGTTTAAATAAAATCAGGGAATTATTTAGAAATTGAATGATCAGAAACTTAAATGAGATGGTGAAAGTTAAACAGCATGTAGGCAAATATAAGCTGAATCCTCTGTGGGTAATTTGCAGTGAACTATGACCTCTGACTGGTACCATCTTAAACATTTAGATGGAAGAAACAGATGTGCTGGCACATCAGTACTGGTGATTGAAATAGCTTTGGCATGTATCGTTAGTTTCTGAGAGCTGCTGTAAATTTGTCTTTCAATAAAGCAAATCCTTGTATTGATGTTCTCAACACATAATGCACAGAGAGCCACTGCTTGGTACAGTGAGCAAACTCTCAGAGTGTTTGAAAGTACCTCTGTTAACATGGGTTACTGCCTCCCATTGTAGCAGGATTTCCGAGGTACCCGGGCTTATCGGTACTCAACTTCAAAACCTAAAAATCTCCTCTGCTGTTATTGGAGTGATTTCTTTGTGGTTTTTGAAGGAGCACTTTAAAGAGCAAAGTTCTTTAATGATTGCCATTGAGCAGAAGTGGTTTAACATGAGAGCTGGGAGTTATTTGCCTTTTATTAACATCAGCAGTAAACTCTTGCTAGTACAAGGCTGTTAATTAGGCTATTAGTACAAGGCTGTTAAGATTTCCCAGTCGCTGAACCCTGGAAGACTGCCTGTGGTCACAGATGAGAGCTTGGGAGGCTGGTCCTGGAGGCCTCTCAGGTGTTACCTATAGGGGATGCAGGCAGTAGGGCAGTTGCCCTAAGCACTGTGTGTACATATATATGTAAAATTTCATTTATATGTGTGTTAGACTTGGAACTTTTATTCATTTGAATTGAGATAGGAGTTCATACTAGTTCTGGTTTCCTTAAAGTGCAGTGAGTTGTTTGAAGACCTTGCTATGTTCCCGTTTTAACAATATATCAAATATAAGAGCTGCTGAATGTTTAGGTTTCTATCACCCTCCTGTTCTTTTCTTCTTCTGGAGTTGCTGCTTGTGTGAGAAGGGAAGGTGAGAAGTAATAGAAGTGAAGATGACAGCTCCACAAGTGAACTCTTAATTTATAGACTAAAATGTAAAGGTCTCTCATAAGCCAGTGCCTATAAGAAAGCTGGAATTGGAGTTTCTGAAAGATTAAGGAATTAAGTGCATGCTGCAAGCTGGAATTTGAAGAATATACTCTTATCTTTAACAATGTAATGGAAAAAAAGAGTCTTTGTACAAAGTTCGGTTCAAACAAAGAATATTGCTTGTACTTCGTTAGCTATTCGAGCTAGGGATTATTCCCTTATCCACCTTAAAGAAAAGTTGTGGCCCTTAATTGTTAATATTTTGTGAAGGTTGTCAAGTATTTTGGCTTTGCTTTTCAGTTCTTTCACTAACTGCTTCGTTATGTGCATTTTGCACTAAATAGGAGCATTTCAGCTGTGTTTTGTGCATTCATTATCGTGTGGATAAGCTTTGACTGTTTGGAAGAGAAAAGAAAAATAACCATGGCATTTTAGGCTCTTAGGAGAAATGAAGGAACACAAAAAATTGGGGAGGAGGCAAAAATGGCCAAATAACTTAAAGATTGATCTTTCACTTTCCAGACTTCCCTGCTCAATGTCAGTGGTGGGTGGTGATATTCTTTCCCCCCTCATCTTTCCTGCTGTAGGCTGGAGAAAATGAACGAGATTGGATGGCTGTGGACCATCATCAGTGTAAAGTGCAGTTACTTGGGTACTCAATCCGCCTGTTCTGGGGGACAGAGGTCTTGGCAAAGCAAGCTAAGAATTCAGGGTCAGCCATCATCTCCATGACCCTCTTTGTTCTCCCTGGCTTGAGAGTTCAATTCCCTTGTTGTGTGCATCCATCCTTCCTCTGTTCACCTCCATCTTGAAGGAGGGGAGAGGAGGACTTGCAGCTTTTTTGTGTGCTTTTGTTTCCCAGAATCTCCTAAATAAATGGAATTTGGCAAGGATCTAGTGGAAGTACAAATGGACTAGACAAGTAGGCACAATGATCGAGCCCTGTGTCTTGAGTATGCTGCCTCTCTTAATAACCCAAGCCAACCCCTTCCCCCTCCAAAAAAATCAGAAAAAATAAGGGGGGTGGAGGTACAGGGAGAAATTGGAAGACTTGGATATGTTTATTCCATTGGGAAATAATTCTTTGATCTTCAGGGAGCTGTGTAAATTTAGGAGAGAAGAAAGACAGGTAATTTCTAGTTGCTTTTTTTCTGAAGCAGAGCCTCAGGCTTTTTTCCTCTCTCCCCCCAGCCTCTTTTTTTCCCTCCTTTATTATCATCAGACTTTAATTTCTCTGAAATGTTCTAGTCTCAGTGCAGCCTGAGAGCATTCAAATAGAATATCATACACAGCTGTCAGACCATGAGGCAAATGATAAGGGGATGCCAGTATATGAACCATAGGAATTACCTCTTTGATGTACAGCTTTAGACCTAATGACCTCACTCATCTTTGGAGAGAACTTTGACTGCAGACAATTTTGTAAGTTCTCACTTGTAATGGTACATTTGTTGCATTATTTGTTGTATTGTTTGACTTTTTAGGAATTCAGCTATTGACTTTTTCGCTAATAATTTGCAATATGCAAACCACATGCACCACAACAACAAACCTCTGTTTTAAGGAAAAATATTAAGTGTGTTAATTTGTGATCAGGCTTGTCTTCTGCATTAATTCTTGGTCAGGGTTGTCTTCTCCCTTTGCATTCTCCATGTCCTTTAAGTGTTGGGATCCAGATCTTTAATGACTGTGCCTGGGATCAAATGCAGTGAAGTCACTTAGTCCACACTGCCTGCCCAGAGAAGGACAGGATGAATGGCTGGAGGGAATTACTTCTGAAACTAACCCAGCTAGACTTTCAAGAGCATGTCTGATCATGGCTTTAGAAACCAGAGAATGCTAATGTAATTCCAAACCTGTGCTGATGTGTATCGTAATGAGCATCCATGCTAATGGAGGAAGGTATGTGTGTTCTGTCTCCCGGCACAGCAGCACAATGCACCATGGCTGGTACAGCAGTCGTTTAAAATCCATTTTGAAGGTGTTTTCTTTTGTGTTTGCAGCAGTCACCATGGTTCAGCTGTATGTTGACCTAGAGAAGACAGCCTTTAGGTCAGAGGACAGTCAAATATTGCCTTGTGCTCTCTGCCCTGTGCCTTCTCACATCTGTTACAGTCCAACTTTTTAGTCTCATGGACTATCATTGCTGTATGAATATTTTGCTTCTTCCCAGCATATTGAATAACCTCTGGGTCCTGGACATGTTCCCTCTTGGTTACTGCAAAAATTAACCCTGTTGTGACTGGAACCAGGACAGTTACTATAGCTAATTTTGCAATTGGCATTGCAATTGGGGACGAAGTATGATAGCAAATCCAGTGATGTACAATAGTCAACAGTGCTGATGTGCCACTTCACATTTTCTTGTGGAGAATGTTAGAAAAGATCAGGTACAAGACTGCAAGAAATCTCAGTTTTATTTGAGATGTTTTATTTGTCGGGATAATTCATAACTCTGCCTTTGTTCATGAACAGCTTTTAATATCTTGTTCTTTAAAGCAGTTGCTTAGTTACTGTATAGCAGTACCCCAAAACAAAGCATGTAGCAGTATATGATGCTATCCACAAGGTAGCTGTAGGGATAATCTGTTCAAATGAGTAAATGCCTCTGCAATCTTTCATGTGCTGTCAAGCTACCATTTTAAAGACTTGTTGCAGTGTTAGCAGCTTGGGGTTTTGTGGGGAGATGCTTTATAGAATTATCAATTCATTTTGCTTAGCTGATTATAAGCATATCAATTCATTAAAATGCTCTATTAAAAATGTTTGAAAAGCTTATTATGGAACTTTATTTTATGGGCTTTTCATTTGCCTTGAAAGGGCTTTCATGCATCTTTCAATAAAACTTCAAACTCTGCAGTATTATATTATTTCAGTGAAACATATATAAGCTTGAAAAAACATGTTAATGAGTAGTAGTACTTCAGCTGATATTTTTGCTGATTTAACGTTTGTGAGGTTGTTACATGAATTCTTTCTGTTGTAATACAGGCGTTTAGATGCTAACCACATTACTGCCATACCAGAAGACAGTTTTGAGGGTCTTGTGCAGCTGCGGCACCTTTGGCTGGATGACAACAGTTTGACAGAAGTTCCCATCTATCCACTCAGCAACCTCCCCTCTCTGCAGGCCTTAACGCTGGCTCTCAACAAAATAACACACATTCCTGACTATGCATTTACAAACCTTTCAAGTCTCGTTGTTCTGTGAGTATTTGTATTTCATATATCACTGTGCTTTTCTGCTCAGTTACAGTTTTGATTAGTCTGTGGTAGCATTGAAAATGGTTATTTTGCTATGTTTTGCTCCGTTGACTAGTAACAGCCTATACTGCCAACATGAGATACCATGCTTGCTAGAGAAATCACTGAAGGCTTGCTAAAGACCTTATCTCATTATCTAATGAATATTTCAAAACAATGGTTGCCAGAGAAAGCTTTCAGAGATACTAAAAGAAGAAAAATTAATCTGTTTTATCTGAAAACTGTTTCTTTGTACTCTTAAAAATCTCCAAGGAATAATATGAAAAATTGGTTTGATTTCTGTGTTTAAATCTTATTTTTATCACATTTCTGAATAGTGATTAAAGATTTTAAATTGGTTGTCTTCACTCCAGGCAATTTATTCTGTTTCTATATGAGGATGAAATATTCGGTCTGGAAGTGAAAGATACTCTTCTGCGTAATCCACCTCATGCAATTTTTTTTTTCCTAAACCATTTAACTCTCTTGATTTCATAGAAATATCTGCTAATTTGTTAACATAGATGAAATTGTTCACTTGTTTTGTTTTTTTTTTCCAGACATCTTCATAATAATAAAATAAAAACTATAGGAAAGCACTGTTTTGATGGATTAGACAACCTTGAAACCTTGTAAGTATGTTTCTTAAAATAATTTATGGTCAGTGTTTATCTCATTCCCAGCTTTATCAAGGTTGCCATACTGGTATGATGAAGGTTTTGCAAATCAGGTGTATGTGCACTGTGCAACACATGCCACTGACACTTAGGTCCAGCTCAGGTTTCGGAACTGAAGGCTGATATCAGTGCACTGCTCCACCAAAAACTAATTAACTACGTTGAGAAGCAGGTAAATATTAGCCTGGGCGAAATGTCATGCTGGATGGTGTGGCTCTAATGTTCCTAGCCCTGCTCTAGCTGGTGTATCTTTGCACAGCACTCCACTGAGTCAGGTGGATAGATCACAAGTGTTTGAGTGGCCCCATGGGTGATAAGGGACAAATATTGGTTTCTCAGATTTCCTGTAGGATTAAACATATCTAGGATCCATTGCCAAAGCTGTTGTGTGACAATAGGAGGTTTCCGAGAGGGCCTCAGCAGGCTGTTGCTCCACTGCTCCTTGTCCTCAAGCTCCAGAGTGCCTCACTGGCAAGGAATGGCTTTCAGCTGCTTGGGTTACATTTCCCATTTCCCTTCAGCTCACTCAGTGCACGTTTAATAAGCAGTATCTCCCTCAGCCGTGCATTTTTTTTTATGCTTTGGAGAATGCTAAATAAGTGAAACTAATGAAGGAGGGCAAGGGCCAACCAATGACGGCCTCTGTTAACATGAGGAGCTTGGATGAGCCCAGAAATGCTGCTTACTCCATCTTGTCATGCTCTTACAACCTCAATTAAGTAACGAGGTGCTGTGTAAATAGATACAGCCGATGTAAGACTATGAAAATGTTTTTTGCCCTCTGTAAGAAATCCCTTTTGCAGAGGCCCTGACATTACTGCTAGAGTGGTGACTAGTTAACTGAGAATTCAACAGATCCCCGTCACCAATGTGTCATGAGGTTTCTCTGTGCTTCTAACCAGTATTTATAATTGGTTTTGCTGCAAGGTCTACCATTACATAATGGCTTATTTACTGTTCATTTTATAAAACCTGGACTAAAAGTATTCTTGGTAAGATAATAAAGCGTAGTCATTTGTATCTATTTTTTTTTTTTAATCTTTGAAATCACAGTTCATTTCCATGTAAATTCTGTTGAAAAATGTGTGAGGTATTGAAAAACACTGAGCTCTGCTGTAAGGAAATATTATTTGACTTAATATGAATAATCCTCTGGGTAATATTAAATATCTTACCTAAGTTATTAGCTGGTTATAAAGCATGTAAAATATCAGAAGACTAAATCTAAGTTGAAGTTATTCTATGGTCTAGTTAAAGGTGTTCTGAGAACTTTTTTCTTTCATTGGATTGTCTTAAACAAAAACTATTTTGACAATTCATGGCTACTATTAAAAATTTTATAATGTTCTTGCTTTGTTTCTTCTAGGGATTTAAATTATAATAACATGGTAGAGTTCCCTGAAGCCATAAAAGCACTTCCAAATCTAAAGGAGTTGTGAGTATTACTTATTCTCCCTTTTTACCATTTTTCTTTCTCCTTTCCATAAATAAAAAGGGGAAAAAAATTCCTGGATTTAAGAATGCTGGTCTCATTATGCAGCAGCCTAAATCAGATTAAGTTATGCTAAGTGAAGCTATAATTAAAAGAAAATATAATCATCATCTAGAGAGGGCATGTGTTGAAAATTATTTTGGAGTTACATAAGCAGGCAATTTATTTAGGAGAACCATTAGCATAGATCTTAATCATGAGATGGTTTTGGCCTCCAGTAGCAGATTAAGTACTCATTGATCATACATGTTTTCCTTGTCCCTTCCTTAAGAGATGAGTAAGAAAAGTGAAAGTACAGCATCACGTTTGCTCAAAATAATTTCTTTCTAATGAAATATTTTCAGTTTGGCTGATGTGCAGTAGACAGAAATCATACCTTTAAAGTTATTCCTACAGTTTGACTTAGTCCTATTGCAATTCTGGTTTTGGCAGGATTGGGAATTGAGTAGATGTGAAGAAATGACTACTGGTTGAATCTGCTGGCAGTATAGTTTTAAATGTTGGTTTTTTTCTTTGCTAATATCTTTAGGGGATTTCACAGTAACTACATTTCTGTAATTCCTGATGGTGCATTTGCAGGAAACCCCCTTCTAAGAACGATGTAAGTAATTTTCATCCATCTATTCTTAGCCTTTAGCAGACAGTGACTGTAAGAACAACCACTGAAATGTGTTTTCCATTTCCTAGACATTTGTATGATAATCCTTTGTCTTTTGTGGGGAACTCAGCATTTCAGAATCTGTCAGATCTGCATTCCCTGTAAGTACCATCTTGACAGTACAGCACAATAAATGGGTATGAAACGTTGTGGCTAAGAACTCAAAATAAATAAATTTCTGACTCCCTCTTATGTTATAGGTTTTTTTGCAGTAAGTTCTAATAAATATTGTTATTGTTGGGAATATCTCGTTTCTTTAGAAGCTCTGTTAAATATGCTCTACAACCTTTTTTTTTTTTTTTTAATTACCTTTCATAAGATACATAACCCCAGGCCAAATGCTCAGATTCTTAGTTAAACAATCTGCAATATGTCCTCAGTGTTTTTTTGAGCAAGGATGTACATTGTGAGAATGTTTTGCAGGTTAGCACATGCATGCTCTTAAAAGATATCATTTCTGGGGCTGATGAATAAGCAAAATGTAGTGAAGGCTTTGAACTACAGACTGCACTTTTCATACATGTATTGATAGCACCCTTTCCAGTTTGATGAATTCCAGTTGTTTGCTCATGGAGGAATAATTTATTAAGCAAATGAGTAGTATAAGAAGCAGTGAAAAGACTATCTTTCACACATTATTCAAGTGTAAAATTTAAAAGCAGTAAGAATGCTAGAATGCCTCCATGGTGTAAATATCTACCTGATAATGAGATTGAATGTCACAATTCAGTTGCGTAATAGTTTATAAATAATGTTCATGGGGATTTTTTTTAGGGTCATTCGGGGTGCCAGCATGGTGCAGTGGTTTCCTAATTTGACAGGAACCATAAACCTGGAGAGCTTGTAAGTGTCTTCTGCAGAAATAAATTCTTGGGTTTGCCTCTTGTGAAGTAATTGCGATATGATTAGTGGGTCTGGAGAGCAACTGCATATATGTTCACTTCTTGTCAATAAATGTAATGATAAAGTTTTCCTCACTGTGATACCTGGGTGCCATTTGATGGCTTTTTTTAGTAGGGGAAGCTGAGAAAGCTATGAAAAGGCCATTGATAATAACCAGCCCCTTCCCCCAGAACTGAAAAATAGAAAAATTGTCCTCTTCCAAAAAAAACCAAACAGTGTAGTGGGTGAATCTAGCACCCCAATAGCATTCTGCTCTTACATATCCTTGTTATGCCATCTGTCGTAAACAGCACAACCATTTATTTATGTGGGTTTGTCCGTTTTTTTTTTTTCCCACAGAACTCTTACAGGGACCAAGATAAATAGTATTCCTGTTAATTTATGCCAAGAGCAAAAGGTGCTTCGAACTTTGTAAGTATACATATTATGCCTCTCTTCACACATTTAGAATGTTTTGAAAGAAACATTAATTGAAAGCAAAAGTGTTGCTTTGAATTTTTCATCCTAGTAGCTCTACCAAAGTTGGAAATCTGGTTTCTTGACTGTTCAAATCAAGATTTTCAGCAGTTGATGTAATGCCTTACATTCCTTGAACAGAGTCCCCTTTATATGGATAGAAAAGGAGATGCTTTATAGGGATATGCTATATTTCTTTCATATGGCACAAGAGGTATGTAAGGGGGTGCTGCAGAGACCAGTCTTCAAATTCATTCTGCCACCATTCATTCTTAACACAACAGCAGTTATCTACGTTCAGAGGTTAAGGAAGAGTTTAGTTATAGTGCTTTGACTTTTTGTGTTCAGGAACAGAGGAGAGAGCATCAGGAACCAAAAGAAATGAGAATTAGGAAGAAGATAACAATACAAAGGCCAGCGAAAAAGCAGTGAGGATGTGTTAAAACTAATGTAAAAACCCCCAAAATGGTAATTGAAACCATAAGGAGGATGGGGACAAACCACATTTGCAAAGGACACATGCAGGAAAATGTGGAACAAAAGCAAATATCCTGAAAAAGGGAAAAAATACATTCTGTTTTATAGAAGAAAAACAGGGAAGAATGAAAATAAATCCCATCTCATCATTCTAACAGCCATTACCCCTTTAACAGAACTTTTAACATTATTTGCTTGTTTCTAGCCTTTTTTCCTGCATCGTTTCACAGAACATTCTGAGCTTTCCTAGCTTTGCTTAAGCAGCTACCAGCACACTAAATCAAAATTGGCACCGATTCATGAATTACATACAATTTATCCAGCTTATTCTAAAAAAGCAGGTTATGAATAAACTTTTTTAGATTATAACTCTCAGAATTCAGGGAATGTGTGCTGTATGTTTTTAGGGTACGTGAGTACCCAGATGTAGAGTTCACACTTTTGATTCCCTCTGTGATTTTCTCTCAGCTACCCTTAGTTTTTCAGGAGAATGGTACTAACAGGACGATTCTCTGTCAATCTATTTAATTGTTACAAGTGATGAGATGTTGCAAGTAAGAAAGAGTTGAACTAAGCACCTTTCTCCCATTTTCTGCTTTGAAGGGACTTGTCTTATAACAATATAAAAGACCTCCCAAGTTTTAAGGGCTG
The DNA here is from genome assembly GCA_013397895.1 of Origma solitaria. Lineage (NCBI taxonomy): Eukaryota > Metazoa > Chordata > Aves > Passeriformes > Acanthizidae > Origma > Origma solitaria. The sequence continues at coordinate 92,516 of VZRL01003027.1, forward strand.
CCACGCCTTGGAAGAAATGTAAGTAGAAATAAGTGCTGTTTATAAAACTCCTCAGTATGCTGAGCCACATCCCTAGAGACTTTTTAGCTTCATGTTTGATCCTAAGTTTAAAAAATTAAGGACAGAGAGAGATAATATGACAATCTCGTATGAGGAGTGTGCTGGACGGAGAATTCAACCACTTGTGTTTTCCATAATTAGCTAGTGCTTAATTGTTTCTGTGGCACAAAAAAAAAAAAAAAGAAATATCTTTATCCTCCATTTCATAGTAGTATTGCTATGCACATAAATGAAATGGTTAGAATATGTCTAAAGACTCCCTGCAGAATGGAGTAGAGTTGTTTTAAATTTCAGTGTGACTCTTCAATGTTCACAAAGTGTTATTTTTAGCTTGAAAGTAATTCAGTCCACGCTTAATAGTCTCTTCTAAATTAAATGAGTTGTGAATTGGGATTGGGCAGTGGTGCCACAAAAGTGCTTCATGGTTATATTAGCGTAGTTAATGCAAAATACTTGACAGTCTGCCTACAAGGGGAAATGAGAGAAACCTTGTCATTGATAAGGCTAAAGCCATGTATTAGCAGACACCAAGACATCCCTTCGTTTCAAATCAGCTAATAAAGTTCTGTTTCTGCTTCTTCCCTTCACAGTTCCTTGCAGCATAATCAAATCCATGAAATTGCAGAGGACACCTTTCAAGGACTGTCGTCCCTTCGTATCCTGTAAGTGCATATATAACTGCATGCTGAGTAAAACAAGATCATGTTTTTGATTCCCGTGTAAACTGATGTCAGGGTTTGGTGTTACAAATTTGATTGACAGCAAAAGGCCAGCAGCCAGTTTCAGCCCTGTTCTCTCTATTCTCCAATTTTTTTTTTCTAGCCTATGAAGATACTTATATAAATAAAATCTAAAAAATGAGATTTTTTTTTTTGTGGTCCAGTATTTTGCATTGTAACTACCTTATTTCATTATATAGTATTTGTTGGAGAGATCCGATCTGTTTTCCTCAGGAGGAGCAGATAAGTAAACAAAATTATTCTCTTCCCTTACAACTCAAGCTATTGATAATTAGCAGGAAAAAAAAAATCCACAAATTGACAGGTATTTTAAGAAGAATGTTAAAAGTCATGGTAGTCCAGCAGAAGCTGGAGCTGGATTTGAAATCCAACAAAGCAGATGCTCTTCTGCTTGTTCGTCTGTTGTCTTCCCCCATCTCCCCCAGCGTGTCCTGCTGCAAGTGCAGTTGTCACCCAAGTGGTCATCCTGGCACCTTCATGCTTGGAATAGGTGATGCCAGAGCCAGCCTGTGCTTTGGGAGCACAGATTGTGCTGGTAGTGTCAGAAAGGAAGGGAAAGGGAGCAGGAATGGGATTTTACTTCAGTGATAAGGTGAAGTAGGATACAGCTGCCTTACCAAGGAATTTGGCTGCTATTGGCCTGGCTGATTGGGAAGAGAGGGGATATGTTCTGCTTTTCTGATAAAGGCATAATGTTTGCACCTTAGCATTTTTTCTCAGTACAGCGGCTGTTACATGTGGTGAAACTGCCAAAATAATTTCCTTTGGCATTCATTGCAGGGACCTCAGTAGAAATCGGATCCATCAGATCCACAAGGGAGCTTTCATCACTGTTGGAGCTCTTCTTAACCTGTAAGTAGGCTGTTCTATGCAGTCTTCTTCTCTGTCATTAAACTGCTGAGATAATAAATATTTCTAGCTTAAAAGTGATGTGTGCATCATTTGTTTAATATCTGTGAATCAGGAAGGCTCTCGCTAGCTGAATATATGCAGGGCACCCTTCTTTAGAGTGCCTTCTGCACTGACAGGCATTTCTAGACCACAGCCTCCTATGTGACTTTTAAAGTCCTTCCTTACTTCAATGAAATGCATGCTAGAGGATCTTCAAAATTACTTTGTAACACCGTGTTAATATTCACATTCCAGAGACCTAAGTTTCAATGAGCTCACTTCAGTTCCAAATGAAGGATTGAGTGGACTGAACCAGCTTAAACTCACAGGCAATTCTGAGCTGAAAGAAGCTTTGGCAGCAAAGAACTTCGCAAAGCTCCGGTACGTTGGTAAATAACACCACAGAGTGCTTGCAGAGCCAAGTAATGAGCTAAAGAAATGAAGCCAGTTTAGATAGTACTCATGACAAATGATCAGGCCCTTTGCTGAGTCTTGTAGTACGTCAGTGTTGGTCTGTATAAAGGGTATCTGGCTGTTCTGGTATAGAAGCTGTTAGCAGATAATTTTCTTGGGATCTTTTATATTTTTCCTCCACCACTTTTCAGGCAAGATACCATCCGACTTCAGAGTAGTGGTTTGAGTGGATTTCCATTTGTTACTGAACTGAGCACATCTGTCAGTGTGGAAAGCAGGAGCAGACACACAGGTGTCTGATTACATAATCACCATGCTTTATATATATATTTATTCTTGGAGGCAAATGATAAGAGTAACAGTAATGATTCAAATGGAAACCTGTAATTGTTTTTTGTGGGAGATGGATCAGATGGTGATGAACTGTTTTCCATTTTACGAAGCTCTTTCTGCACACTAAGAAGAACCAATCTGATGTTCCTCCTACATATTTTTAGGAAGAGAATTCACGATAGTTGATACTGTAGTGAAAAAAAGTAGATTCTTGTCTGCTATTTCCTCATTGTTTATGTGGATTTTTTAGAACTCTGTGTGAAGATGTACTTCCTCTCTGGCAGAATAATAGTATGTACCATTTCTGCCAAACACACAGACACGTGAAAAAATAAAAATCTTATTTTGGTATCACAGAATGAAGAGTGAGAAGGAAAGAAGTAACCTAAGGCTGTGGTCATCTGTGAATTAACTTTCTTACAAAACAGTTACTCTTTACTTAGCTTACTTAATTAGTTTTCAGTTTAATTTCTACAGCGATGCCACGAACACTGATCAGAATTTGGTTTGTATATGGAGTAGAAAGAAGTGTAGAGAGCTACATATCACGGCATCAGCTTTGTGCTTCTCACTTGTATATATCACCTGTCCTTTATCTCAGTGGAAGTGTTCATTAGAAATGGTTATACCTGATCCAATTTGAAATAGCTTTTATTAGCAACTGTGAGAAAAAGAAGACTTGAGGTTAGGATTGAAGGATTAAATATTTTTAATAGGTGGTAATCTTAACTTTGATTACAATGTTTAATGGTCTTCCTTGTTCTGCCTGTATTTCAGGTCACTCTCTGTGCCATATGCTTATCAGTGCTGTGCATTTTGGGGTTGTGATTCTTATCTAAATCCTAATGCTGACGATTCTAGTCACCAAGATCAAGGTGCCTTGATGGATCATGAGAAGGGTAAATGTTTCATTGTATTTAACCAGCAATATTGTTTTCTACCAGACTGGAGTAACAGCGTATGTTGCCTTTGAATAAGGGAATATGAAAACTGTAAATCTTTATAAGGATACAAAAACAGTCTTTTAAAGTCCTTAGCAATTGTTTACAAGTCAGCAGTGCTGCATTCCTTCTAAATGTGAAAGATATGTTGGACACTGTAAGACTACCTGTCTGAAAAAAAAATAGTAGTCAAAAAAAAATCGAACTGCAAGAATTGCTTCTGTCATGGTTTTATTGTTCTCAGTGTTTCAGCCTTTCTGTTCAGACTTGTCCTTCACCTGTCTACTTGAGGCTCCATAGATCTTTCCCCAGTGATCTATGGATCCCCAAATGTGTTGCTTTGTTGCAAAGCCTTGTGAGCAGCAATTTCTGCACTGAGCATTTACCTTATGTGGCAAACCAGAGCAACTTCACTTGTTAAAAGGCTCAGGTGTTGGTGAACTACTTCCATCCTAGGCAGCTTCACTGCCATTTCACTTATATTTTCCTCCTACAACTAACATGTTTTTCACTTTTACAGCTGATGCAGATATTTTAAGAAATGCGAAAAATGAAGAATTGGGACAGACTATTATTCACTGTACACCAGCAACAGGTAAATCATACAAGGTGCTTTAGCCACACTGAACTTCAGGGGTGGTGTTTTGCAGTGAGCTGAGTGCAGAATTGCATCTTTCATTCCTGGTAGTCATTCTGTACACAGAAGATTAAATTCTACAATGGTTTGGGTAAAAGTTCATTTGATGTCAATGTTGTTTTGGATGAGCAATCACAAAGATTTGACTCAGCTTTAGACACTCAGTGCTTTATTGGAGAGCTATGCTAGGAAAAATGCAGAAGTTTTTTTCCATAAGCAGAACAATTAAAACTATAATGCTAATATTTGGAGTTTGCTGTGTTTAATGCACTGGCCCCTAATTCTGCCTTATTTTTGCCAAGGAGATGTCTGTGGACCAGACTGTATGAATACTCATCTATTTCAGTGAGAGTTTAGCCTGTGCTTTGAAAGCTTAACTCAAATTGCTGTCTGTCATTGGTGGTTTTAATGAAGCTTGATGTCTTTCCAGGAGAGAGGATAAGGAACACTCACGTGATCTGTTCCCCAGCTCTGCTCTAGCAGCATTAACTGTGAGCAGAGGGCTGGTACAAGTAGTTGGAGTAGGCAGTAGCATCTTAAACTGCTAAAGACACTTGTGGGGTGAATAGTCTTATTGGCATACCAGATTTACTCCAATTCAAGCTTGAGCAGCCCAGGAGTGTTGAAAGTCTTTGATCTTGCAATGAATATTTCCATTCTAGGCAGCTTTGTTTCTGCCCTTCTGCTTCTCTTACTCAAGCTGTAAATTTCTGTACACGGTTCTGCTCAGCTCCTAAAGGACTTGCTGTGGTGCCTCTGACTTTCTTGCCTTTGCCACAGCCTCTCCAGAGGATTCCCTCCATACATCTTTTACCTTTTTGTCTGCTTAAACAGGAATATGTAGATGGGGGGAACACCATGCTTCCAATGAAGTTACTTCTGCATGAGCAGGAGTTTTCAAGTCCTACTTCATTCTCTTCTTCTTCTAACTACTATTTTATGTTACGAAAATCTGTTTATCTTTTGAGCTAGCTCTGGGTTTAATATCTAGAATATCACAAGGATTTCTTGATCACAGCAAAAAAAAACCTGTAGTCAGAAAGTCAAATATATTATTAATGTAATTGTACATCATCTGAAAGTTAATTTGGTAAAGGTGTTTATTTGCTTTTGATCTCCTGTTTACAGAATGAGAATTCAGGTAGTGTGTTACAGGGGTTAAATTTTTAAAGTCTTTAGCTCTTCCTTTTCATCCATGCCAGAAATGCTGTAGTAGGTCTAAAAGAAAGAGCTTGTTCTACAAGCTCACAATTTGCCTTGTTTTTCACCAGTCCCTCTCATACTAACAAGTTTCTGTGCCACGCTGCCATCTGGTCATAAGATACTCCACCCGCCGTGTAAATTCTGAATCACTGCTCAGCTTGTAGATCCACTTTCCACTTTGCCTAATGGCAGGAGTGGATTGCTGAACAGTGGTGCTCAAGTAGCTCAAGTTCACTGAAACATCCTTTCAAGCAGGAATTTTTGCCCCCTCCCAGCATGAGTGGGAATATCAGTGAGAAAGGAGGGTAACTTTTAACTCAAAGGATAACTAGACTTTGGAAGAAAGACAGGAGAGGGCTGGTGAGTTTTATTTGTCAGAAGTACAGCTAGTAGAAAAATGGCTTCAATTTTATTTTTGGAAGCACAGAATTGACATTTTAAAATTTTGTAAGTAGGAAGTTGTTTTTATTTTTAAGTAGATCAGCTTGCTGTTGTGTCATGTGAATGTATTGCAAAATTAATTATTCTGTCTTGATGTTTTACTTTGGAATACCTGCTAAAAAGGTGTTTTACTCCTGATTTTCTGATAATCCAGTGGGTCCCATTATTTTGTGCCCATAAATGAAGCTTGACCATTTAAACAAACAAAAATACTTTTTTGGGTTTTTTTCTTGCTTGTCAGTTCATTAATTTCTGGAAGTTGCTATAGGCTTTGGGAGATTTTTGCACTGACATTGAATCAATCTTGGCAGTTCTGTTCCTGCCCACGTTAGGGATGGGTTGTCCTTTCCTTTCCCCTGCCTAAAGGAAAGGCATGCGCTGCACAGAGCCAGGCTCACATGCTGAATCCAGCTCAAAAGCTCCAGCCTTTGCAGTTTGGCGTTTTTCTTCAGCTCCCCGAGTGGTCCCCAACTGCAGGGAGGGATCCTGAGCTATTGTGCTTCAGACAATTAGCGGTGCCTAATGGGGATATAGGAGAGGTTAAATTCTTCTAATTGTTACTTAAAATCAGTAGGATTTCCCTATGGAATAAATAGCAATTAGGAGGATTAGAAGGGTAAGCAATAGTAGTGACCTTTTTGCCTTGTCTTCCCTCCTATTATTTTGCTTGTTGGACTTTTTTATTATTTAAGCTGTTTTAAGTGGCAAAAGAAGAAAAAAATCATTTTCTCATATGACTTCAAGCTCACAGTGCCTTTCAATGGTGAGGCTGGGGGACAGGGCTTGTGGTAAATTCCTGTCCCTAAGCTGATTAAATTGAATTTGTCTGCTGTTCTACAGATGTTTCCTTGTGATCAAAATTTACTCCAGAAGGCATGTTTGTGAATCTTTTTTTTGAGAGAACATGTTCCTTCTAAAAAGTTCTTTTCCCTTACAAGGGGATTGTGAACATTTGCTTTTATATTTTTTGCCAACCTTTTTTATGAAGTATGAAATCTACATAAAATCAAAAAGTATTCAGGTGGTACTAATAAAAGCTATTTTGAATAGCTAAAAGCTAATTAAGTTTGTTTAGCTAGCTTGTTTATACAAAATGTTCTCAAGTGACCATTCACTGCAGTAATTATTATTTCAGGCATAACTAATTAGTAAATAGCTTCAGCAGAATAGTTTACTTTCAACTGACCTATTTAGCAGTTCAGCTGTGTATTCTATTCGTGAATTAATGAGGAGTGCGCTTTTAAGACCTTTTCAAATTCTTGCTTATTAAGGCAGAATTTTTTCCTAAATTGATTGTCCTTCTGTTTGTTTTTTGTTTTCTTCTAGGTGCTTTTAAGCCTTGTGAATATTTATTGGGCAGCTGGATGATTCGGCTTACTGTCTGGTTTATTTTTTTGGTTGCTTTGTTCTTCAACCTGCTTGTCATGTTAACAATATTTGCATCCTGTACTACACTGCCCTCTTCCAAACTGTTTATAAGCCTGATTTCTGTCTCTAACTTATTTATGGGAGTCTATACTGGTATTTTAACTTTCTTGGATGCTGTATCTTGGGGAAGATTTGCTGAATTTGGCATATGGTGGGAGACTGGCAGTGGCTGCAGAATTGCCGGGTTTCTCGCAGTCTTTTCTTCTGAAAGTGCCATTTTCTTCCTGATGTTGGCAGCTGTTGAACGGAGCTTCTCTGCAAAGGAGTTTATTAAAAAGGGGAAAAGTAATCGCCAAAAACAATTTCAAATTGCGGCATTTTTTGCTTTCCTGTGTGCTCTGGTAGCGGGATGCTTACCACTTTTTTATAAAGCAGAGTACTCGGCATCACCCCTTTGCTTGCCCTTCCCTACTGGAGAAACACCTTTGTTAGGTTTCACAGTAACTCTAGTGCTCCTGAATTCGTTAGCATTTTTGCTAATGGCTGTTATCTACACTAAACTCTATTGCAACTTGGAAAAAGAGGATCTGTCCGAAAACTCCCAGTCCAGCACGATTAAGCATGTCGCTTGGCTAATCTTCACGAACTGCATCTTTTTCTGCCCTGTTGCATTTTTCTCATTTGCACCGTTGATCACTGCAATTTCTATCAGCCCTGAAATCATGAAGTCTGTCACTTTGATATTTTTCCCATTGCCTGCTTGCCTGAATCCAGTCCTGTACGTATTCTTCAACCCAAAGTTCAAGGAAGACTGGAAGCTGCTCAGGCACCGTCTGACCAGGAAGAACAGAGCAGTAGCAATTGCCGTCAATGCCCAAGGGGGCTGCGTGACGCAGGATTTTTACTACGACTGTGGCGTTTACACCCACTTGCAGGGTAACATCGCTCTGTGTGAATGTTGCGAATCGCTCCTTTTATCCAAGCCCGTGCCCTGTAAACATTTAATCAAATCCCACAGCTGCCCCGCGCTGGCAGTGGTGCCTTGCCAAAGGCCGGATGGCTACTGGTCGGACTGTGGCACGCAGTCAGCCCACTCGGACTACGCGGACGAGGACGACTCCTTCGTGTCAGACAGCTCGGACCAAGTGCAGGCCTGTGGCCGTGCGTGTTTCTACCAAAGCCGAGGCTTCCCTTTGGTGCGTTATGCCTACAACATACCGAGAATTAAAGACTGAAAAGGCTTTCTGCCATCAGCTGTTCCAATAAAGAGGTATAATGCTTCGCAGACTGTTGCCTGTTTTGACCTTTCAAGCAGGAAGCACTTTTGTAATCATTGTTTAGTGTCATTTGTAAAGAAGGGAAGTGGGCAGTAACTTCTTGAGCCATACATTTTAAAAAAATTAAATAAATCAATTGCCCTGACTGTAAATAATTGGTAAACCAAACTTGTTACCCACTATTTTTACTCTTTCCACACAGTAGTGGTTTCTTTTATACAGTTTTTACATGCTAATGGTGTGTTTCCGCATCATACTGCAGTTGTACTTTGCTTCTGCTGGTGGTGAGGTAAGTTCTGTTGATTCTTTTTTTTCCCCCTGCGAAAGCACAATATAAAGGACAGCTGTTTAATATTATAGAAATTATTTTTAAATGTGACTTTTCTATAATTAAGCAAAAAAATCTATTGCTAGCTTTGTATAGTATATTCAGCATTGAATCTCAGGATGCATTTTATTGCAGGGCCAAAAAAAGGGATTAATTCTCCCATACGTAACTGTGACAGCAATATCGGAATACTGTGTTTGTTTTGTATTTTAGCCAATTTTCAATTTAAAAAGAAAAAGTTTGTTGCAGTAAAGTACATGTAATCCACAATATTGTGTAGACTCATTGGAATAAGAATATGAACAGCTGTCAGGAATAATAGGGTTGAACACCTTTTTCCAGTGCTGATGCATGACTTCAGGTGAACCACAGCAAGTTTCCTCAGTATTACGCAGTTGAGTCGTACCCTTGGAAGGAGTGTCAGTGTACGGAGGTGCTGGCAGTGCTGTCACTGGACACAGCTCATGTCTTTGCAGTGACATTGGCTAATGCTCTGCAGCCTGTGGGATGGTACAGCACTCCAGGAATACCCATGGATAGACTGAGATTTTAGGGAATGGAGGGAAAATGCTAGGCAGTTTGGCAGTAAAAAAGAAAGTATTTTTCCGATTACATTACTGACAGTGAAGTACATGTGCCAAGTCATTGATTTTCACATAAATCAGTGCAATCTTTTTAAACCATTTAAGTTCTGAGACCCAAATGATTTAGGTACAACCGGTGATCCATTTTTCTATATTTAGTTTGAAATATGATCAATACGAAGTTATTAATGCATGATTAAGTAATAATGTAAGGTTTTTGGACAATACACTAAATGAAGAGTAAATCCACTGCCATCCCAGTTACTCTGGAGATATTCTTGTTAAGATCTAAAGCTAGATTGCTGTTTTGAGAATTAAACTGTAAATACTGTTCATACAATGAATTTTTATCTTTGTATTGTAAGTTATTTGATAGAACCCATGATGGGAAATGTGGCTTCAGTTCATTTTGTTAATTAAAGCTACCTCCTAAACAATAGTGGCTGCCAGTAGCAGAATGTTTAAAATGTGGTTTATGTACTTTTTGCATTGTAAATAGACGTGGTTGTATATTGTTACTATAATAAAAACAGGATCCTTGTATATCAAAATCATGTAGTTTGTACAAAGTATGGGAGGATTATTTACTGTATGCCGTTAATTTTGTAAGCCAAAATATTCAAGTGTAAAAAGGGAAGAAAACCATCCCAGAGTTGTTAATTCTTATATTTACACTCATGAATATTAAATCTGCAAATAGCATGGAATGTTACACTGAAAGCAAATAAAGGGTACATGAATACCTATGGTTATCTCTGTTTTTCAAAAGGTAAAGCTGAAAATGATGCACGTATAAAATTATTGAGCATAAATAATGTCTCATTTGCTGTTGGCTACATGTAGTGAAAGTTTCAGGAAAGAACTGCCAGAAAAACAAGAAAGTTGCCAATTTACAAGTGGATTTAGGATTTCCTAATAATGCTGACTCTTGGCATGCAGAAGGTTAAAACCTTCAGCAAAGTGTTTACCCTCTTACAAAGCAATCTCTTGATTAAAGGTGTTACATATTGTGTTTGAGTTGAAATGCTTTTAGTATGTTTTGAATAATATAGATTGTAATTTTCATATTGATACTTTTTTATGTTGAGAGTTGTGGGGTTTTTTAAGCCATCATTTTGTAAGAGTCCCTGTCTGTCCCACATGCCCTCTGTTGGCCAGCCTGTCAAAGGTAATAAGAATGCTTCTCAAAAAGGACGGTAAATGTCAGCTGCTATTTATAATCAGTAGGGAAGGAAATCCAACCATGAAGCTTCCAGAAAGCCTGTTGTATTTTTAGTGTCCTTAAGTATGGATTTATTTCTTCGTTTTACAAATGAGTCTTCACTGCAGTGCTGTTAAAAAGGTCAGATGTGATGTTGTAGTATTTCACTGTACCTCAGTATGTTTTTGGAGTTCAGTTATGCTGGAATTAAGTCTTTAATGCAGTCAGCCCAGTGTCCTCCAGCACATGCTGGTTCTGTCTGCTGCTAGTAGAGGGGAAAGAATTTGGGCAGCAGCTACTGAATCCAGCCTATTAAGAAGCAATGCTGCAAAACTTGCCTCTTTCAACGTGACCACATGGCTGAGACCCATGGACGATCACATATGGAGAACCCAGACAAATCCAGCTGCCAGGTACTTAATGCCACCTTTTGTTGTGTCTTTGTTGGTCAAGCTGTTCTCAGGCCAGGGCACTGTGGAATGTTGAGATGTTCATATCCACTGAAAGTTTGCTTCCACTCCAAAAGCAATGTGGGGGACAACTTGCCTTAAAGCTGTTTTGTGTTAGCAACATGTGGGATTTTTGTTACCTATGTACCAGTGGCTTTCTGAGCTGTCACCTCAGCAGTCTCTTCGGCTAGGTAAAGCTTCCTAATTTCAGTTTTGAGGCTGAAACAAGTGAAATCACAAGTTACACTCTCCTAGGGCGCCTGCAGAAAATAAATCCTCCATTTTTCTAAGTCTAAAGCTAGCTGAAAGTGTTTTTACAGTGGTAGTGTCACATTTCTTGCCTCTAGACCCCTACACAACTGTCTTACTGAGCTCCAATGTGGGATTTAGCAGTCAAAAAGAATTTATTGTTGACTTCAAATGAAAAATGCAGGGCAAGGAGCGCATTTTGTTGTTGTTATCCTGTTGTGAGGAAGCACCTTTTTACAGGGAGATGGTCACAAATAAAATTGCCAAAAGTATTCCCTGTCTTTCCCCCATTAAGAGTCATCTGCAAGAAATTACTATTAGCCTGCTCTGTGGCAGTATGCTGGTGAGAGCTCTTCATTTGAAATTGAGCCTTTTCATTCTCCTACAAAACAATGCATCTGCTTTGCAACTTGTTGATCTAGATCCCTTTTGCCTCTTTTCATTTCTTTGCAGTAGAATTTCCTGTTTATTTATAAATTTACTCAGAACTTTCAAACTAACACAAAGATACGTCAGTAATTGTTTCCAATTTGATTACTACCTTTAAGCCTTCAGTTTCAATTTGCAGGGTAATATTTTTAATTAAATGCACAATGCAGAGTTTGTTTCATATGTATCCTCAGTAATTTTTAATTACATAAATGCTTTTGATCTTTTACTGTTTGCATAAGAAGTTGTTTTTTTAGCAGGAGTTTTTTTCAATATTACTTTTCACATATTGTACTGTAGAGTCTGACTGATTTAGCACTAGATTTCAGGTGAAAATGATTCAATAAATAAGGAAATGAAATCTGAAATGAGATAATATATCACAAATCGCTGTTTTCTGTGGTGTTGTATACTGTAACAACTTGGAGTGTGAATGGACATATTTCATATGTTGCACTTGTGGCACTACACCAATATAAAATAACATTGTTTAGGTTTTACCTAAGAAACATTAGTTAGTGGTCCATTTAAAAACTATAGTCCATGTGGTGTTTGCTATATGGAAATAATTTTGATTTGAAGGTAACAAAATATGAACTGTCTCACTGGTTTCCAGCAACAAAAGCAAGCATAACCTGTGCTCTGAAAATTTCAGCCCAAAAATGAGCAAGTAAATCTGTTACTAACTGATGCTTTAAATGAGAGAAAGATTTTGTGCAGAACTACACACTGGCTAAAGATGTGAAAACTGTTTAAAAGCAGGAGGGCTGTCATCTCCAACTAACATAAAACATCTCAGTTGAGTGGGAATCCTGCTAGTGATTAAAAAATATGTGATTTTAAAATAAATGTGTTAGAGAGAGTTCTTGCACATTTCCCCAAACGAGAAATTCTCATCTCGCGGCCCGTTCTCATTAAAGCAGAGGTTCCACATCTGCAGGCAGCAGAATCTGGGCTGGGACTAGTAATGTACACTGTACACTGCCACGATGAGAATACATCATACCGTGATGGAAAGTGAAGCAATCCAGGACCTCTCAGGTTTCACAGCCTCTAATCAAGCAGAACTACACATTCAGGCACAAAAATAGCCAGCAGACAAGTATAGGCAGTGCTCCTTGAGCTCTGACATGGAGTGTGAGCCAAGTGGCTTTCTCCCTCACTCCTACAGCCTGCCACACTATTTTTCTTTATGCTGGAAAATCTGAAGACTTAAGAAGACTTAAGAAAATTTGAATTCAGCTATATTTGGTTCAAGTTTTCTACTTTTTTCAAGGTTGCAAGTAAAATACTCTTTTATTCAAGCTTAAAAGCATGATGTCTAAGCCTCTGTTTCTGCCTGAATTTAGTATTTTTTTTTCCATAGGATTATTTTTATGCTTCTGTGTTCCTTAATGTCTAGTGTGGAATTAGACATGACATCCACAAGCAATCTGATCTGATTCTTTTCATTAAATCTGGCTAGTATTCATCAAGTTGAACTGAGAAGTTTCCTTCTTCTGGCTCTTGTGTTTTCAGGGACTGAGTTCATCACATTACAGCTGAATTCCTAAAATGGAACTATTTCATAAACAAGAGTTGGCAAATCAAGGTGCATAGTGATTCAGAGTAGTTGATTTGTGTCTAGAATTCTTTTCTATGTCTGTAACCTGTGGAATTGCTTTCTTGATATTTTATGTATAAAACGTTTTTTCAAATACTGTGGGTGGCAATTAAAGAATACTTGTGAGAAATTTGTCAGGAGCATTTGGTTGTTCAGACACACTGATTGGCATGACTAAACAGAAGGTATAGGTCTGTGGACCTATCATGCTATTTTCACTCTGAATTTTACTCCCTATTGCTAAGTGCCTCTAAATGCTCATTCCGTAGCGTATGACAGTGAGCTAGCACTGAAAGACTGAAAGTAGTTTTTGTGTTTTCTTTAGTGAGAAATTAGGATGATTTTTCACACTATTATCAACCATAGGGGTGTGTGTATGTATTTATTCACTACATTCAGTTGTTTGTGGAAACTTCTGTGTTCATTGTGGCAATTGGATTTTGCCTATGGGTTTTAGCAGTGTTGGCATGTAATTCTTGCCAGGGCGGCTGCCTCTGGCATTCAGTTCACAGAATTAAGGTTTTGCCATCCTTGAAGCATGCCATTTATCTGCTTGTCAGTCCCTCTGTGGCCATAGGAGTTGTGTACTTGAAACCTCAGGATTGTTGTTTAAATGCATAGTATTTTACAAAATCACATTATTTGGGCTCATACCTTTCCTGTGTTAAGTAGGGCACAGTGGCTGTGGAGCTGGCTTGACAAGTTGGGCAGAATGGTAAGAGGGATGATAATAACAGTATCATTTTATGTTTTCACGTCTCTTCAAAGTTGGATGCTTCTGCCATTTCAGCAGCAATGCTTTAATTCCCTGCAGGGTGAACTGGCTTTTGCTACCCTCTCTACAGGAAGTCTTGATGCATAAACTCTACTAGCTTGTCACAATGCTAAGGTTTGTTAGTATAAGCTATTTGCCCAATATCTGCCCCTGAATCCTGAGAAGTTCTCATACTCTGTATGATGGGATGGGGAGGGAATTGACAGGCTCAAATCTTTGTGTGTTTGGCAAGATTGTTGCTACCTTGCCTATCCATTTCATAGTTTCTGGCCATCCCAGATGATGTGGGCCTCCTTCAGAAGTGAGAGATGCCCAGTGCAGTGAGCTTCAGAATTCCTCAATTTACTGAGACAACATGGGGCTTTTCATTTCTTCTAATCATTTATGACTATTGCCAGTCTTTGCTATGAGATGGGCTTTAAGGTCAGGGAAGGTTTTCAAGCCTTCCTAAGATATTTTTAAATTATCTTGGTCTGCAGCCTGTTGAATGACTTGAAGTTTTCCTGCTTGCCATGACATGGAGCTTTGCTCACAGTGCTTGTGTAACTATGGAGTGAACAACTTTTATGCTTCTTTTATTTCTTAGCTGCATGGAGCACATATACAAAAGTTCCTGTAAAACCATAGCTGGTTTGTGTTGAACAAAGCTGAGGCATTGGATTGTGTAACTTGTATCCTAAGAATTCAGTCCAACTTGAAGTTTTTTTCTTGTAACTTGGCATGAAGTTTAGATACTGGTGATCCTCTGTTGTCTCCAATACTTGAATCATTAAATATTTAAACAGGTGTAATTTGTTTGTTAGATACTGTCGCTAGTCATACTTCAGTCTTTATGATAATGAGCTAAACAATCTACCACAAGTGGCTGTAGTTACTTTAGCATCATAAGCATCAATTTGGTGCATAGTGATGTAGTCAATATTCTGGGGATGCTTAGATCAGAAATGCATTTAGGCTTTTTTTGTGTTTTTTAGCTTGCTGAAAAGCAGTTCCAGGTGATCATCTGGTGATCAGCGATGCAATAATATGTGGGTTTTTTTCTTACAGGAACCATAATGCTATTTCTCCAACCTGCCAAAACTGCAGTTCTTGTGGAATGGTAAGCCAAATGCAGAAGCAGGGGAAATCCCAAATCCCTTACACCTCACCTCTGCCTCTCCCTCCCAGTTTGTGGCTGTGTGTTTCTGTCGCTTGCCTAGTTTTGGCCTCAGCAGTTCTCTGATACATCCGTGAGCTTTAGCTTGCTCAGACCACAAGTTGTTTAGCCAAATATTTTTCTACCACTTCAGTAAGGTTCTGTGGGTCAGTGAAGGGTCTGATGGGCAAGAGGGAGAAGTGTGTGCTCCTGGGAGACAGGAGAGATGCAGCCTGTTTGGCAGAGAAATTATGGATTTGGGTGCCTGTCGGTCTGCAGCCCAAGCACCAACAGCCCATCTTTAAACTTCCCAATGTGATCATTTAGGCATCTTTTAGGACTTAAAGATGGCATTGAAATGTCTGCTGTATCACGGCACTCATTTTTGGTGATGTCTAGGTTGTATAGGTTTGATGACCTTTCTGTATCATTGAGCCACTGAAATTTTTATTGCAAGTCAGTCGCCTCAGATGTCACCATTGACTCTCCTGATTTAGACAAAGCATTTTTAATACTGTTTCTTATTTTTCAACTTGGCCTATCCAATTAAAAATACATTTCTTGTTAAACTCACCTGGAGAATCTTGGCAAGAACAATTAATGTAACAGCCAAATTTACAATAATTTTCAAACTTATGTATCTTCTGTTAATTGGTAATGGTTCTGCTTAGTCAGCCACAGCAAAATGACTCAAATTTTATGAAAAATTGCCAACTGCTGATCAGCAGTCATCTTGATTGATGAAGTTTGAAGGTAATGAACAGCTTTGGTAATACAAATGTTTGTTGCTGGTCCTGCTTAATATTTGGCTAAAAAGGGGGGTCAAGGTAGCCCAGCATAGGCAATGAAGAGAGTCGGTGTTGCTGGGATCTGGAACCCAAACAGAAGATTGGCAAAGAATGTAGTGGCAAAGAAGGATAGGAATTTATATATAATCTGACCTATTTATGAGAAATAGTTATAGACTCAGTGGAGAATTAATTAACTGATAGAAGGCAAAGAACACCGTTTGCCTAGCAGAGGTGTATGAAAACCAGAAGTCTCCAGAACTTTGAATCAGAAACAAGACAGTAATTGTGAGGATTGAAATGGCATTTTGCAATTTAATGCAAGTATGGATTACAAATTTTGACTTGGCTGTTAGAAAATGTTAAGATGCCTTCTTCCGATGTATTGGGATTGTCACCTCTAGATGAGGTTACTGGTTCCTGTTTCTAGAACTGTACGAGTGCAAAAACGTTATTTAAGTAAGAAAGACCAACTCTGAAGCGTTCCTACAGATTAGCACTCGCATGTGGAGATGCCCGGGGCCAGGCAGGCCTTTCGAGCCTGCGGCCTGTCCGGGGCCGGGGTGACTCCATCACATCCCACGCGCTGGGAGGGCTCGCCTCGACCGGCGGGCCGTCTCCTCTGACCCCGGCTGTCCCGGTGTGTGTTCGCAGGCACCGCTTCAGCCCCGGCCGCCCCGAACCGGCAGGGCAGGGCAGGCAGGGCTGGGCCGGGCAGCCATGGCAACCCCGGCGGGGCGG